>APFE031431499.1:2587-20135 GCA_000404065.3 Pinus taeda
TCCCCATATTTTTATTACTATGCCCCATAGAATCCCTCTATTGTTATTTTTGTGGCTTTATATTATTATTGTTAAGTCGGATGGGTTATATTGTGACTCCTTAGACTTCTATATATAGAAAAGAGGTTTTGTCATTTGAATCATCAAAAAATTGTTCATTTGTGTAATTTAAAGTAGGTTTCCCCCTCGAAGAGGCTGAATTCTAAGGCGTTGATCTCTCTTTTCTGTCTTTTTGTGAGCTAGTTTCATAACATAGAGTGAGGAACCTATATCGGCTATAGTTTAAGACCATTGCAACCTTGAGCAGCAAGTGAGGATGTGAACATGGAAGAGACGTGGGGGAGTTTTGGCAAAGATGCATGAGGCATTTGCATCACGGGGCATTGAATATCCTTCAACAGATATCCATAGGGCTACCATAGTGCAACATCGAACAACATGAAGTGTGCAAGGGTTGAACACTTGGCAAGTATGACAAGTCATCTTTTCAGGGTCGAGACAATAGAGCTAGAGGGATTTTGGAGCTGGTACATTGAGATGTATGTCGGCCCTTCTCTTCTCCATCCCTTGTGAGTTACAGTTATTATGTCACCTTCATAGATGACTATTCTTTAAAGGCATGGATCTTATTTATGAATTAAAAGGAGCAGGTCTTCTCCAATTTCATGGAGTTTAAGGCCTTGGTACAAAACTAGATCAGGAACAAGATCAGAGAATTGAGGAGTCACAATGGCAGGGAATATGTCTCCAATGTTTTTAGGGATGTGTGTGCCCAGGATGGCATTAGGAGAGATATTACAACACCCCATAACCCTCAATATAATGGGGTTGTTAAGAGGAAGAGCCACAACGTAGTTGGAGTGGCCAAAGCCATGTTGCATGACCAAGGGCTACCCATGTTCTTATGGGAAGAGGCATGCAACACTGCATTATTTCTGTAGAACAAGAGTCCACATAGGGTGCTTGGACAAGTTACACCAGAGGAGGCTTTCACAAGCAATAATCCTGATGTTTCCCACTTCCACATATTTGGGACAAGATTTTACTACCATGTACCCAAAGAGAGCAGGAAGAAGCTAAAGGCCACAACTAAAAAGAGAATTTTCATGGGTTACTATGAGACACATTAGGCATATAAGGTGTACATACCATCACTCAGGAAGACAATTATCATGTAGGACTTGTGGTTTGCAAAGGACAAAGCTCTATAGGAGTCCTTAGAGAAAGAGTAGGTTGGAGTTCATGAGGAGGAGATTCTCGCTCCCAAGAAAGAGCCTCAACTAGTACCACATATTGAATCTCAGCTTGGTGGAAAGAAGGTCATACAACCGGATGACAAGGAATCATCATATGATGAGGAAGAGAGGCCGGGACAAGTGGAGGAATCCACTCCGTCAGTGACTCCCATCACAAGGAGGAAGACAGCTAAGTGGTCCAAGAGGTTTATTTAGGAGGTCCAGGAGTGAGTTGAGACTCTCAACTCTACATTCAGATAGAGCAAGTAGCCATAGAGGTACATCAAGTAAATGTAAATGATGAGTGATTTGTTAGAATTATAGCCTTCTTGTTACAAGGAGGTAGCCTCTCAGAGGGTTTGGCGGGATGCCATGGTGGAGGAATATTCCTCCATCATGAAGAACGATGTTTGGGAGATTATGCCATGTCCAAAGAGAAAATTAGTGGTAGGATCACACTAGGTTTATAATGTGAAGCAATGAGCAAATGGTAGTGTGGAGAAGTACAAGGCTAGGTTTGTGGCCAAGGGCTTCTTGCAGGTTGATGGAATTGAAAATGATGAGACATTTTCCCTAGTGGCTCATTATTCATCCACCAGGACAATTTTGGCACTTGTAGCTCAGATAGTGTGGAAGATCCACCAGATGTACATGAGTATAACATTCCTCAATGAAGTGGTTGAGGAGGAGATTTATATGGACCAGCCAGAGGAGTTTGAGAATATCAACATATACAATAATGTTTGTTTGTTGAAGAGAGCTCTTTACAAGATCAAGCAGGCATCGAGAGCAAGATACACTCACATTGACAATTACCTTCAATGATTGGGCTTCACTAAGAGTGAGGTGGATGCCAACCTAAAATAAATCATGGTTGGAGGGCTTCCAGTCATTCTAGTGCTCTATGATGACGATCTTATTTTGACGAGTGCATAAAACTTGATTCGGAACTGTAAGGAAGATGTTAGAAGAGAGTTTGAGATGAAGGACGTAGTGCTTATGCAATATTTCCTTTGGCTAGAGGTATGACAGGGTGATGGGGAAATCTTCTTGGGACAGGGGAAGTACACTACAAAGATCCTCAGGAGGTTTCATATGCAAGATTGCAAGCGTATGGCCACTCCTCTAGTCTCAACTAGAGGAAGGTGGATGCTAGTAAAGAAGAGTGAGTAGATGCCACGTTGTACAAGCAACTCATTGGGTTGTTGATGTACTTAGTCAACGCACGACCTAACATATGTTTTGCAATGAACCAATTGAGCTAGTTCATGGTATATTCTACCAAAGTTCACTGAGTTTTTGCCAATCATGTCTTGAGGTATCTCAAAGGCACGACATATTATGGGTTATGGTAGAGATGGGGTGATGGAGTGAGGCTTGAAGGCTTCATAGATGCAGATTGGGCAGGGAGTTCTATAGATTAGAAGAGTACTTCAAGTTGTGTCTTCAACATTGGGCAAAAATTTGTTTCTTGGTTCAGTAGGAAGTAGAGATCAATCATACTCAACTTAGTAGAGGTCGAGTACATGGTTGCTAGCTTGGCATCATATGAAGCCATTTGGATGAGGAAGTTTCTTGTGGGCCTTTTCAGGCAGGAGTTGGAGCCCAAAATGATTAACTATGACAATCAAAGTTGCTTTAAGCTCTCTAAGAATCTATTGTTTCATGATTGCTCCAAGCACCTTGAGATCACGTACCATAATTCTAGGGACTGTGTGTAGAAAGGGATAGTAAAGCTAGTGTACGTTCCCATATATGTGTAGGTTGCAAATATCTTGACGAAGGCTTTAGTCAAAGGCAAGTTTGTGTTTTTCAGAGATAAGATAGGAATTGTACAAAATCCCTTCCTCGCTGAGAGAGAATGTTGAAAATGTAGCAAAATAAGGTCTTTTGGATTGTGCCTTATCCAGTGAAGGCTTTGATCTACCTTTCTCTAGCAAGCATGCGATATCATGAGATAGACTTAGTTGCGATGATATAATTTTCAATTCATTGAAATGGTCATCAGTAGACTGCATGCATAGTGTTGGAGCTTCAGTGCGTTGGAGTCTTCTTCAGTTAAACTACAGGATGAGCGGGGCAAGACAAGTGCAGTTAGGATGAGTTAAGGAATTTAGAGACAAGTGAATATGGGATGAGTTAAGTCCTCAGTTAACTTGATTCACAACTAGAGAAAATCAAGGAGCAACTCGAGCTAGTTAATTGAGAGCCAATCTAGGTGTAACTAGGACTTTCTCCACTTAAATGGAAAAAGCAAGTCGTTGCACTAGCGTGAACAACCCTTTGAACTTGGCCTGTTGCATGAATTGAAGGTCTATTAAGAAAGAGAAGGACGAAGCCACAAGGGTTCAATTATTCCGTTGATGGCATAGTGCATTGTTTGGGGAGTGAAGATCAAGAATTAGAAGAGCAAGTTGTCGCCAAGTTTAGTAGGAAGCGATTGTGTGAGGGCCAAGATCAAGAGGTAGGGCCGAGAGCAGTGATCAAGGAGCAGGCTAAGAAAAAATTATGTAGGTGAGATTAGTGAGAGGAAATATGAGAGCTTTCTAATAGGCTATTTTTTGGCTGCAGTAGCAACACACTGAATTGTAAAAGGTGTATTTTCTAAAATAACAATCAATAAGAAGACCACAACTATGAAAGTACATTTTCCCATTTAGGTTTCATGGGTAAAACACGAGTGTCCAATTTATGTGTGCATGCGTTTTTATTTCAAGTATTTTTTGCTACATGTTAAATGTTAAGAAATTTTATATCTTGATGAAAGTTAAATTTGGTTTCAATTTTTAATTTCCTTGATTTTTCAGTAAAATAAATTCATCTAAGAAGTTGCCAAATTTGAAGAAAATTAACACTCATAATTGTATAGAATAGTAATTTTTATGTAATACTTGTTGGAGGCATTGAAAAATTATGTGAAGGAATGGGTACATTATCCTACTCTTGAAGACTTGAACAACGTAAAATTATTTCTTATAAGCAGTGAAACTACATGGGCCTTCAAAAGCACAAAATGTTGGAACACAATTATATATAGGAAGGGACGTGCCCTTTGAACAAATATGCATGGGACGTTGTCTGTTCCAAAATATAACCCTATTAAAGAATATGCCATAGATTGCGATGAAGACGAATGGAAGGTATAGAAGGGGAGTGTTGAGAAGTCGAATGTTAACGAGTTTTGAACATATAAAGTGAAATCGAAATAGTTGTTGAGGCAGGCAAAGAGAGTCACCACGAGGAAGCATCAAAGTCGGCATCAATTACTTGATAAATGTATGAAATTTTTGCAGTAGTATTTCATAATGGAGAAGTTTTGGTAATAATATTTCATAGTAGGGTAGGAATTTGAAATAATAAGGCGTATTACCAGTCTGCCAATCCTATTACCATTGTGACATTACCAAATTATTGGGAGGGGGTCTGCTATTGAACCCCCACCATCGGTTGAGACATTGAATAGCAAAGAATGATATCTTGCTCACTTGTAGTCCTAGCATTGAAATCACCCACTATAAGGAATATGAATCGTTGATCAATAGGGAAGGCCCAAGGGCATTACGTCAGGTTGGCGTTATGTTTTGTATGCAATGGGTGGAGGGACCCACACATGCATACATATTAAAAAAAATATTGTGTTAAAGCACTATGTCATAGGGTGCTGAGGGTATATAGTGGACTCCAGAGGGCCCTACGGGGGTCATGTACAAGTTGGCTATGCATATAATATTTTATTTTAATTAATGTAAGTTTGTAACATGGGCGGCGTGGGTTACAAAGGGCCTAGGGAAGGTATGGTGGCCCCCCATGTATGTTTTAATAATGTGTGTGTATATATATATATATATTATATATATATATTATATAATATATATATAAATTATATATATATATATATATATATATATTATATATATATATATTATTTATTATATATTTGGTTGTGTCATAAGATTATAGCGTGGGTGTATGGTTGGGATCGAGCATTACACACACACACACACACACAACCACACACACACACACACACACACACAATGTTCTAATATAATATATCTTGTGTGGGTCGATTGAATATGGTCAGAATATGTGGATCTCAGGGCGTATGATGTCCCTAGTGAAGTGGAAGGACACATTAGCGATGTGGCATATGATGCCATAAGTGATGTGGATGGACTCATACAGGTTAGTTGGAGGATGCTCGAACGTCAAATTTTGAATGGAAATTGGGTTCAAAACAGTGGAGATGTAGGAGAAAAATGAGTGAAACTTTGCAGGAGCATATCTTTGCTCCCAGAACTTAGAAATTAACCCATAAGTAGTCACTAGAAAAGAAATTTCAAATAAATAATGATGGTCAACTCATAATTTTGATCTAAGAACGAAAAATTATAGAGATAATTGAGAAAAGATACGTGTCAAAAGAGATAAAATGTGGGGTCCATAGTTGAGCTTGTTAAGGGCATAAATTTGAGCCTTGCTAACAAAATGGGGTAATTAAGAAGTCAATACGAAACTATTGATGAAGAGAAGGCAGTGATGTACCCCGGATTTGGGGTTGAAGTCTCAAGTCCCACAGAAATTATAGAGAAATTTACAGGAAGCATGGGCAGCGAAAATTATGTTTAGCAAACCTAACTTCTAGAGGGAATAAATTTCACCCCAGGTACTAGAATTGAGCAAATGAACAGTTAATGGAATGGTGTTGATGAGAAAAATATTTTAGCAAACCCAAAATGTGAATCTGAGAAGAAATTATGAGAAAATACTCCCAGAAAGCTACAAGATTACCACATGAACATATGAGTTTTGACGAGACCATGACCATTGAAGCCTAGGTTTTGAATTGGGTACAATGGATAGTGCAAAATCAACAGTGACTAAAATAAAGTTCCCTGATGAAGCCATTGTATTAATATTATGATAATAACTGAAGTGGTTATATATGCCCAAGTCAAGATGACAGGGTTTGTACGGTAAGGACTTAAGATGAATAGACAACCAGGATAACTTGACAATAGATGCAGGCACAACAATGAAGACAATAGAAATGTAAGATATAGGTGATTGGTAAAAAGTGTGAATAATGAGAAAACCACAAAACAAGAATAGTGATTCTAATTGAATTTTGTGATCTACAAGAAAAAGGAGAAGGGAAATTTTTCTAAACTTTATCTTGTTGATAAACCATAAAATGTTATTATTATATACATGCATATGTGACTGTGAAGTACACATTTGTCCTAGGTGATTGTATGCTAATTGACCACATTATGCCATAGTATGTATGAAAAAGTTGATGAGAAACTAATCAAGATTGTTGTGATGCAACTACTCAGGAAGACAATTGTATATCTTATTTTACACAGTTTGCAAGTCTTAATCTTATGTGTCATGAATACAAGTGTTATGAATTGTGAATTCTTAGGAATAGGATATTACATATAGGTTATTGGTTTTACAAGTATGCTTCGGGAAATTTTAGATAACCATACTATTGTTAGGACTTGATTTTGAGAAATATATCATTGAGAATACTATTCGGTGCTCCAAAACGAAAGGTCAAGTTGGTAGGAAAATTCATGTGGCTGTCATCTTAGAGGATGCACCTTGGATAAGAAACATGCATGATTGCAAAGCAATTTCATACATAATATTGTGACAAAACACAAAATATTTATAATAGGAATGGTATACAAGAACCTTATGCAGGTTGTATACATGTTTTATTATAGAGAACAAGGCGATAACATGCAAGCGACGAGCGGATGAAAAAATTAAATATAGATTGATGATAGGTTAATATTAGTATTGTAACAAGATCATATATAGGTTCCATTCCAGGCATATAGGTGGTATACCAGATTCCCTATAGGGAATAATGGGTTGGTAACAGGTCGCCCTAGCTTGGTCATGGGATGGTGGAAGGTATGTTACATATTATATAATAGGTTGTCACAAGTAAGTGACAAATATAGTACAAGTAATAGCAGAGTGTTACAGGTGGATTAGTCAGATGCAGGTGACGAGCACCTTACAGGTTTATGACAAGTTTGTCATAGGCTTATGACAAGCTTGTCATAGGCATATGACAAGTATATTTGCAGGTTATGACAGGGTATTACAAGTAGGTTGATCATAGGTTGGTATCATGATTATTGACAAGTTTATGATAAACTGTCATAGGTTGGTGACAAGTTTATTGTAGGTACTATAAAAATCTATACCAAAGTTTCCATAGGTGTGTAAAATAATAGTGAAAAATTAATGAAATGTAATCATAAGGTTTTGTCACAAGTAGGAAAAAATATCATTATAGGATACAATTGAGGAATTGGCCACAACTGGTAGCAGGTTTTGAAACATGTTCTATAACAAGTTTTTGATTGGTTAAATTCGGTACAAGTTTCATAGTGTTGCCCTAATGAGGGTTGTGGACATCACACAACCAACCTCGTTTCCACAGATTATGAATGATAGGTGATTATCTGTCATTTTAGTGGATTTTGGACATCAACATTTGCTCTTCGGTAATGGGTGCACTAGAAATAGTCTCCAAATATAAAGCTACATTTTTGTTCAAAAGGATTCTTTTTGGTACTCTTCAAAAATTTAAAGTACCGACAATTTTTTTTTAATCAGGGACCCTGGTTTTGGGGCCATTCTAGTCTCTCATTTCAACCATGGTTTCTTGATTTTAATCCTTTTTCCATGACAACTCTAGCCACTCTAGTTTGGGTAAGGCTTCCTAACCTACCCATTCATTTGATACAACTAGATATCTTAGTTGATGTGGGAACTTACTAGATCACTTCATTAAAATAAACACTGGAAGGCTTGTGAAAGGAATTGCCACATTTGTATGCATACATGTTGAAGTAGATCTCAATAAAGGGTTGCCTAATAAAATCCCTCTCAAGTGGATGGGTATGGTTTATTCATAGTTGGTGGACTATGAAAACATTACCATTCACTGTAGGAGTTGTCAAAAACCTAGTCATCTTCAGAATGCCTACCCTCTTTCACAGGGGTCCCATCCCCATCAAAATGATAAGAAAAAGAGTTATGGATGGAAATATCACAAGGATACAAAAGGATCTAAGACTACTTAAAATCACAAGCAGGACAACATACAACAACAGAAGACACCTACTACCAAATCAACTCCTTCTGAATCAACTCAACCACATGTAGAGCCATCTCATCCCTTAGCAGAGGAGGGCCATAATTTTGGCTTCATCAATGAGCAGACACAAATGCATCCACCAATCAGATCACTCAGATAGTGATAGGGAAACAACAAATAATGCAAAATCTCCGTTAATGGAATTGTCTCAAAGATACATATGTTCATGATAACTCCTCATAATGGATTGACATCCACAAGAGAAAAGGAAAAAACGAGAAATCCATCATCAATCTTGGGATCTAAGACTAGGTTTGTAGTAAATGTATTATCTTGTATTATGCTAATCTGTGATGGATAGAAAGATGTAATTTTCTATTTTGAGGTAATACAAATTAACTTACAAAAAAAATAGTGGCATTATCTAATTGTTAGATGTTTTGAAGTTTTTGGCCAGACTCCAACAAAACAAACTTTGGTGAAATATTGAGTTTTTGTTTTTAAAATATGCTTTTGACTATATATATGTTTTTTAAAATTTGTTTTTGACTACATATATTGATTCAACACCTTGAAAAACCCCTAAGGAACTCAAATTGCGAAGAGTTCACAACTCAATCTTGTGATTCCAACAAATTCCTGTTGGATTCTGGGCAAATTCGACCAACGAATCTCCCCATAAAACCTCCAAAGAATTTAACAGATAGACTATGACATTAGAATGGAGTAAAAGGATCCATGTATTTTCTTTGATCCTACTTATTTTGGATCGACTACTAAAGAGAATTCCACATTAAAACTCTTCAGCCAATCAACCATTTTGGAATCATTTCTTCTAGAGAAGTTGTTTTTCAAAATCTGGTAAGCAATCTTGTTATTTCTAGAGATTTTTGGGCAAATTTTTCTTCAATTTAAAGTGGACCATTAAATATTGCATAAAAAAATAATGGTATTTTTATGCAGGTCAAGAGATTTCAAAGATGCTAAGAGATTTTTTGTTAAGGATCATACAATAAGCTCCTGAAGTCTTTTCCATTGTGATTGTGAGGATTCCCATAAAAATGTACATAAGTTAATTTTAGATCTATGTTTTTCAACATTAAGCAACTCATGGGCTTAATGTTGTTAGGACTTGGGCCTTCAACAATGGCCAATACGAGGTAGTTCCAACTTTTTCCAATGTATATAATGAACAAATATTCTAGGTTTGTGCACGGGACCTTGAATATATTAGGGCTTCAAGTTCGCTAATTTTTGTTTTGACACTTTAGTTGTGGTTGTCTAGATCTCTTGAAATTTTTTTCTTCTCTGATTTTTGGGTTTTTTAGTTTCAATTTTTTGTAATGAAGGTTCCAGACTTTGTGGTCTCCGAGGCCAACAATTATGGTCTTAGACTAATACTTAGCTTGGTGAACAGTTAAGTGAAGTTTGGAGGAAAGGCCTAATATATGCAATGGGCTCGCTATCTTGGTCAGGATCACAACTTAGAGGATGATTTCTTCATCAATCCCATTGTTGTAAGAAGTATGTTAAGGTAATAAATTGTATAAATGTCTATGTCTTATTACGTACATACACATAAATAGGAAATCTTCCATATAAAAGCTATCCACACAAAAAATTAATCAAATCTGCATTCAATAATGCAACTTCCCATAGATTGTATTGACAAGAGTGAACAAAATTACTAGAGTAGCCTACAAAGATGACTCTATAATATCTGCATGGGAGATCATGAATGAGAAATGTTTTAAGGCACCAAATATTTTAAATCATGCTAATTGAATTTCAATGTTGTGATATCCCCATTAAATAAAATTTTGCTAAGTATATCTTAGTTTTTCATTTTTGACATTTTTGCATCGGGTGGATTTAGGAAAAGTGGGTTGAGTAGACCCCACTTGATTTTTGAAGAAAATAATGGTATGCACATTAGAGAAAATGAAAATATTATTTTGTTATTTGAATGTGGGGGTCATAAGAAGGGGGTTCGAACCACATGATGAATTCACACTATAGGAGAGAGGAGGGAGAGAAAGGAGGTGCGAGCTAGTGGAGATTAGGACTCGCCAAGGGATAAGATACCAACATTTGTAAATATCACAAGGAGGCTTCATTTTTCATCCTTTGTCTATATATCTCATGAAATCAAACTTTCTTGGAGTTTTTTAGCACAAGAAGAGAAGTGTTTTTTAGCACAAGAGTTTCAAGTGAAACTCTTCCTCATTTCAGAGAACTTGAAGTGTACCCGTGAAGAGGAAGAATTTGGGGAGTATACATTTGGGCTTCCATGGGGATTTTTTGCAGGTTTTTTCTCAACTCATGAACATTTCCTAGGTGTAGAAGTGGTTCAAAGTGTTCCATTAGAGATAAACTACATGTGGTTAGAGTTCTGGAGGATTTGTAGGAGTTTTCCCACACCTTATCTGGAGATTATGCAGGGTTGTAGAGTAGGGGTTTTGAGGAGCCATTTCTCTTGTTTTTGGAAATTCCCAAGGGTTTATGGTTGGGCCTGCGTAAGGGAGAAGGGAAGTGGTGTGTGTCTAGAGATAGGAGGCATTTCTGGAGGAAATTTGTAGAAGTTTTTGGAGGCATTCCGATGAGAATTTGAGCACACATTGGCAAAGACTTTTCTAGTAGTGCACACTATTAGACAAAGAGAGGAGTTCACACTGTTTAGGGGCTTCAGGGTCAGTTGGAAATAACCCAAACGTTTTATGGGTTTTTGTGGGTTTGGTGAGCAGAGGCCAAAATTAATTTTGAATATTTTTCTGAGCAGTTCTAATGGCAGAAACCTTGGTCCCATTTCAACAACAACAACAATATTTTCTGTTAGTGCGCATATTTATTGGGGAGCCATTTCCAGCATCTGGGTGATCACTTTTTCACTTGGTTTTTGCATAGCTTGTAGTAGAAAGCGTAGGTTCTACTTATATTGTCATATGATGTACTTAGTTTCCAATTATTAATAAAATCACTCAACTTCATCTTCGGTTTCTTTGAGTAATTGATTGTGCATGCATGTTTTTAAAAATTTTTGTTGTAGGTTAGTGCATGTCTTTGATTTCCACTGTTATTTACTAGTTGAAGTATCACAGTGGTATTA
This sequence comes from Pinus taeda, assembly GCA_000404065.3. Lineage (NCBI taxonomy): Eukaryota > Viridiplantae > Streptophyta > Pinopsida > Pinales > Pinaceae > Pinus > Pinus taeda. The sequence continues at coordinate 14,055 of APFE031431499.1, forward strand.
TAGCGTCTTGTTAGCCAGTTGTGGGAAAAATAATGAGTGATGCCACCCAGGTACCACGGAGTAGTGTTTTACAAAGGCATAGGTAGAGGCATAGGAAGAGGACGTGGTAGAGGAGAAGAGATCGACCCTTTTTCAGACACAGAGCTTGAACACGCCAAATGTCCACATGGAGAAACATGAAGGCAGCGAGAAACCTATACATAATGGTCAAAATCATTTTTTATATGAGCTGATTAGGTAAAACCAACAATTGATGAAGCAGAATAACCAGTTCTAGGGATGATGCAACAAATGATAGGGATGCAAATACATAGCCAACAAGATCATCTCAACAATGGAGAAGGTGGTTCTAGAGTAGGATAAGGGAGCCATGCACATGCACACATAATGTAACATAACAACACCCACACATATGGATAGAACAACCACCCTACCATGCCTCACTTTCTGGATGAACCAAAGAGGGAGAGAGAGCCAGACACTTTTGCAGACTTGACGAGTATGATGGGTTTGACCCTAGGATCAGGAGGGTTTTATCCTTTTGATAATTTTGTCATATGAAGGAGAAGCACATATAAGGAGTGGGAACATCATGCACAGGGGGCCAACAAAATGATAACCATGATACTCAAAAGCTAGCAAGAAATATTACACTTCCTAACTTTGATGGATAATCTAGGAGTTCGGCTAGGGAATGGATACAAAATCTAGACACCTATGTTTATTTGAACCCCATGCGGAAAAAAAGTGTTATTCATTTTTCCACTCTACAGTTGGATGGAGATGCGCAGGAGTGGTGGTACCACAGGTCGGTTATGATGGGGAATTCTAGCATCACATGCTAGACTGAGTTCATGAGGAGGATCGTCGAGAGATTTGACCGTAAGGACCCTGAGCTACACTTCCAGGAGCTACATAACCTAAGACAGATAGGCAATATTGAGGCATATATGGTAGACTTCATAGATTTGTAGCGACGGTCTATGATATCTCAGAGTCGAGGTTAATCATGCTTTTCATTGAGGGGTTAGCAAAACCATTGTGTGGTTGGGTGAGCATTTATATTCTTGTATCTTTGCAGAATGGTATTAACATGACCAGGGATATCCTTGATTCGGTTCCTAAGATGAGAGCAGAAGTACCTTCCAAACCTACCTTTCCTCAGAAAGATAAGGACATTAGACCTCCCTAGAAGGAGTGGGACAAACATGGGCAGCTAGATGATGAGACCAGGAGATACCTCCGTAGGAGGAAGCTGTGATTAATATGCTAGAAGTTGTGGGAACTAGGGCATCAATGTATGAAGGGTAAGGCCCATTATATAGAGTTTTTCTCACATAGTGAGATACAGGATGAGTTCAATCTTGAGGAGGTGGGAGAGATGATGATCCACAAGGGACAGGAGGAGACCCACCTCTTCCTACAGGGGGTGTCATTCCCTCGCTTTGAGGAGTTTCAAAGTAATTGACATTGGGGATCATAGGAATAGTATAGGGACAATGTGTGTTAGTGCTAGTTGAGAGTGGGGATACCCATAATTTCATTGATGCACAAATGGTGGAGCGGAGAGGGATACATACTAGGGCCTTTGAGGGGTTTTCAGTGTTGGTACTAAGGGATCAAACCGTGTAGTGTATGAGATACAATAACCATGGGAATTTATTTTGTGACAAACCATTTATTTGTAGTTAACATGCCAGACACCAATGTGGTGATGAGTGTCCAATGGATGTATTCCCCAGGGTGTGTTACTATAGATTGGAGGAGACTAGAGATGGAGTTTATGGGGCCAGATGGGTGGTGTTAAGAGGCATGCATTCATATGCATGGGAAATAGAGTTATGGCCCTTTCAGAGATGGGGACTCAGGCATGTCAACCGCACCCGAATATTTTAACACTACTAGAGAGGCACCATGCAGTATTTGGGGACATTCCTCTAGGTCGTCCACTAGATAGGGTATTTGAGCATATGATTGAGCTAGAGGAGGAAATACATGCAATCACTATTAATCCCTATAGACATTCCAAAGCTTATTGGGATGAGATTGAGTAGGATATATAGGATTTATTGGCGTTGGACCACATCAGGCCGAGTTCCAGTCCCTTTTCTTCTTCGGTGGTTCTTGTGAAGAAGAAGGATGGTAATATTCACATGTCTATAGACTACTGGGCCCTAAACAATAGGACGTTGAAGAATTGATACCCCATACTATGCATTAATGATTTGATGGATGACCTTAGAGGAGCTAAATACTTCTCTAAGATAGATTTGCGCTACGGGTATCCTCATATTTGGATGAGGGAGTAGGACATCTCAAAGACAGTGTTTAGGTGCCATTATGGACATGTTGATTTCCTAGTTATGCCCTTTGGGCTAACCAACTCCTTGTCTACCTTCTAGTCTTGCATGAACCATGTGTTCCGCAAGCAACTACGTAGATCTGTTTTAGTCTTATTTGATGACATCTTGATATACAACAAGACTTGGGAGGAGCATATTCAACACTTATAGGAGGTATTATGCATCCTAGAGGAGCAACAAATATACACCAATATTTCCAAGTGTAAGTTGGGGATAACAGAGATGTTATATCTTGGCCATGTGATTGGTGAGTGTAGAAAATCTATGAAAATATGCAACAACTCTAATGAACAATTTGAAAGTTAGTTTATTTTCATTAGGACTGAAAATATGCAACAACTCTAATGAAAAATGTGAAAGCTAGTTTCTTTTCATTAGTACACTGATTTTATCTACTTATTTGCACCAGAATATGAATAAAAATAAACACAATCAGTCAATAATCAAGACACAAAAATTTCTAGGGAACCCAATGGGGGAAACCCTTTGCTTGTTTGAGAATTTTAGTGATAGAAGAATGAGCAATAGATCTTTTACAATACAATATTGTCTCAACAAAAAAGACAATGGTTCTCCCTACCTGAACTAGGCTTGAAACACCTATAAGTAACCTAAACCTACCTCCCTATTTCTATGCACACAATTTTCTCCTATTATTTAGGGGATTCTCCCTAAATCCTTGTGCAAATCCCAAGGGACAATCTTCCTCAAATCTGCGCACAAGCTTCTCTTGTATGCTCTTTCTCTCACAATCTCACACACACAAACCTGTGCTCTCTATTTCATTATACCACCAACTTGTGCTCACAAAACAATGATAACAATTGTGTATACGTAATTTGAATGGGATAATATAGCAAGTTATATTTTTGGAAAGTCTGACTAGTGATTGATGAGTTAGCTAGTCCAACTGACTCATGCAACTCGTCTAGTCTCAATTTAGAACTTGAGACTCACTCACTGGTATTTTTCTAAAGATAACTCACACTAGAAGACAATAAACTAAGCCTTCCACCTATGCACATTATTCTAATTGCTTCATGAACTATCATAACTTATAGGAATTGAACCTAAATTTTAGGAACTTGTGCATCCTAAGGAAATTGCTTCTTGGTCTCTTTGACTCAGGCACAAGTCAAAGAAGGACCTTTCTCTCAACTATTTTCAACACTCCCCCTTAGCGAGGAAGGTGCTTCTAGAAGAACCTCATCCACCTATATATGTCTCCAACACTACCATGTTTTCTTTTGCTACAACTGCTCCCTTTGAACTAGAATATTTCCCTACTTTCTTCTTCGAAACCAGATCTGAAGACCTGTTCTTTCCCACCATGCTCTACGAGTCCATAACTTCAGTCATAAGTGCCATGTACCCTGTGTACGTATGTGGTTTCTTCTTCTAGTTGAAGGTGATACTGGAAGATCCAACTCTCTCCCGATCTCCCTTAAACAAATCCTCTACTCACTTGGTTTGAAATCTCCCTATACTTGGAGTCTCTAACTAAATGGTTGCTTGCACTCGGCCTGTCTATGATCCTCATCATCCTACTGGTCAACCCAACTGCTAACTAGCTTAGAATCAAATTGAGATGCTGGCTCAGGCTCCATCTTGAAATCTCTATCCTGCTCTCGCTCAACCACCACTTCTCTACTCTATGCTCTCCTAGCCTTGCTGCTCAAGGTTGCACCTGTCTCTACCTGCAACTTGTTGAGATTCTTCACCCTCACACTTATCTTCTTCTTACATCTAGAAGCTAAGTGTTGGAGGTATGCCTCTACTAGAGATGATATCATATCCCTTGTCCTTAAGGGTAGCTATCAAAACAAGATTCTACCTCAATCCTGGAACATAGAGAACATCTTTGACATGGAGAGGATTAATTAACTCCCTCTGAAAAATGACAATACCAACTTCTCTAGCTGCATGTCCTTCTCCTCCAGGTGGTTAAAATTCTTCTTGTTGTTAGTCATGTGGAAGGATGTTCTTGAATCAATATACCATATACTGCTATCCGTTGAGCTTTCGATGCAAGAAATCAATGAGAAATCTTTCTTGGACTGGGAATAAAATGAATCTACCTCTGTCGATGGAACTACATGATCTTTAATGGACTCCTTCTTTCGCTTAGGACACTTAGTGGCATGGTTTCCAAACTCATTGAAATGGAAGCACTTGATCTTGCTCAAATCATTCTTCTCACCCTTCTGACTCGACTCAACCTCTCCTTGGACCTTATTTCGCTTGGTCTTTCCTACCAGGGAAAGTTTCTCTTCGTCCACTATTGTAATAGATCTACCATCTCTAGTTCATCTTTGAATCTATTCCTGAACACAGTTGGTCCAAAACCTTTCCCAATTGGGAAAATTCTCTCTCCCACTAATGACATCCTAGAAGCCCTACCAAGACTTGTGAAGTATAAGTAAGGAAAAACTCACAAGCTCATGATCAGATACAATCATGCCCACACCACCCAGTTCATCTCGTACCTAAGTGAACCTGGAAAAATATGTGACAATGGGCTCATACTTGCTCATCCAAATACTCCTCAACTCCTCCTCAAGAGCAAGATTCTTGGTACCTCTGGTACTATGATATAGTTTTGATATGGAATCTAACATCTCATATGTTGTCTTCTTCTCATGGATATGAGGTACTATATAATCGCTGACCCCTTATAGACTAATCCTCTTTTCCTTGATATCATTCTTATTATGCTGGGCCAATTTTTGGGGATCTTGAGGTGGCGCTATTACCTGCTTGATGAACTCTCCCACCCCATTATCTTCCAGCACTATCATGATCCTCCCTTTCCAAGAGACAAATTTAGAGGCTCCTTCTAAATAGTGATCTTATCTCAACCCTTGGAATGCCATCTTGCCTCCCAAGAGAGCCCTCCAACACCTTCCCACTTACAACTTTGTAATCCTTCACAAGAAGTTGTACATAGGGCTCAAATAATTTCGTCACTCCTAGCAGCCTTGTTGTCCTTTACAAGTACGTACTTAGGGAACACTATGACAACTATTGCTCTTAAGCTGCCACCTACTCTGTACCAATCCATGACTCTTACCAACCTAGTATCAATACCATACTTGAAGGATATTTAACTTACCTTGAGACGTTGGCCTTTTTCCCAATATTATGGACCTGTGCCTGTATAAATGTTTGCAATCTTCAGCCATGGTTAGGGATGTTGTAGCAGATGCTACAACCCTCCAAACTTGGCCTCAATCTACTACAAAACCTTCTTTCCTCCCTCCTCTATCAAGTCCAATTCTACGTAGTAATTATGAGACTACTAAGCCCAACATAGTTATCGATCAAACGAGAAAAACTACTTATTACCCAGGTAGCAAAAAAACACCTGATTTTGAAAAGTGGTTATTCAAAATAACCTTCTTTTTTTTGGCGCATATTTTTGGCACTTTGTAATTTCTTATGTAACATTTTCTTTTAAATGTCACTGATTTTCATGTTGATTTTGAAAAATGTTGATGCAACATCAATCCATTTTTTTAGAGGCTTATTTTTGTCACTTTTAATTTTTTTATGTATCAAGTATGAACATTCGTTTTAAAATGTTAGTGATTTTCATGCTAATTTTGAAAAGTGTTGATGCAACATCAACCCTTTTTGTTTAGAAGGCTTATTTCTTACACTTTAAATTTTCTAATGTATTAAGTGTCGATAATTTTTTTATTTTTTAAATGTTGGTGAT
>APFE031431499.1:23181-40828 GCA_000404065.3 Pinus taeda
TAAAAATAAAAAATTTACACAAATTTCCAAAAAAGCAAATGTTTCAATGTAGATAGTATCAAAAACTCCAAAATCGCATATAAATTCATTTGTTTTGTAAAGTTGTTCATTCATCATAAATGAAGTGTTTCGAGTTACTTTAATACATTATGTAAAAAAGACATTATATTAATAAATTTTTTAATGATGATAATAAAACAAAAATAAATTAATATAAATTAAATGGTAATAATTTTTTAAGATAATATTAACACTATGGCTGAAAATTGTTGGAATTTTAAGGCTTTTCACAAAGATGATATTTTATCTTTAATGTTATCCTTGGAATTTTAAAGCTTTTCAGAGACATGATATTTTATCTTTAATACTATGCCTAAAAATAGTTGGAATTTTAAGGAGATGTGATATTTTATCTTTAACGTCATTTTTAAAAAATGTTCACAATTTACCCAAAAAAAAAAGACGTTATTTCAGCATCAACACTTTTTATTTTCATGTTGTTTTTTGCAAAAAAAAATGGCTTCTACTTCCATTTTTAAAAAATGTTGAAAATTTACCCTGGAAAGAAAGAGAGGTTATTCCAGTATCAACACTTCTCATTTTTAGGTTGTTTTTTCATATGTTTTTGGGGTTTTTTGACTAGAGTTTTCGTTCTGAGGTAATAGTTCTCGTTTTCAACCTCTTATTGGGCCTTATGGCCCGCCAAACAAGGCTATAAGAGCTCAACCTACCGCATAGAAATATGCAGCCTGATCTTGAAGGTATTATCCTACAAACCTAGCACAAAATCTGCCTAGAATGTACTTCTAGACCTCGGCCAACATCTACCTTTCTTCTCCTAGACCTGTCACATGAAACAAGACCTCTCCTTAACTTCGTCTAGAGCTTCTTAGGAAGCATATACCTCAAATATCATTATCTTATGATTTGATGCACTTGTGATGCATGTGCTTATTCACGCTCTGATACCATGTAAAAAATCCATGAAAATTTGCAACTACTCTAATGAACAATTTGAAAGCTAGTTTCTTTTCATCAAGACACAAATTTTCTCTAATTATTTGGAGTGGAATAGGAATAGAAATAAACAAAGTCACTCAATAATCAAGATACAAAATTTCTAAGGAACCCAACTGGGAAAACCCTTTGCTTGTTTGAGAATTTTATTGATAGAAGAATGAGCAAAAGATCTCCTATAATACAATATTGTCGCAATATAAAACACAATGCTTCTCCATGCTTGAACTAGACTTGAAACACTTGTAAGTAACTTGATCTTGCCTCCCTATTTCTATGCACATAGGCTGCTTCTATTATTTAGGGAATTCTCCCTAAATCCTTGCACAAATTCTAAGGCAAACTCCTCCTCAAATCTGCGCACAAGCTTCTCTTGGATGTTCTTCCTCTCACAAGCTCAAACACAAACCTGTAGTATTTATTTCTTTGTCTTGCCAGCTCGTGCTCATAAAAGAATGATCACAATTGTTCCTTTCGTTCTCCTTATAAGCAATTCGAATGGGCTAAATTTGGCAAGTTGAATTTTTGGAAAGTCTAACTAGTGATTGATGAGTTAACTAGTCCAAATGACTCATGCAACTCATCTAGTCTCAATTTAGAACTTGAGACTCAATCACTGGTCTTTTTCTAAAGAAAAATCACACTAGAAGACAACAAACTAAGCCTTCCACTTTTGTGCATTAGTCTAACTATTTCATGAACTATCCTAACTTATAGGAATTCATCCTAAATTTTAGGACCCTGTCCTAACTTTTAGGAACTCGTGCATGCTAAGGAAAATTGCTTCTTGGTCTCTTTGACTAAGGCACAAGTAAAAAATTACCTTTCTCGCTACTATTTTCAAAAGTGAGGACGGGGTGTGTGTGCATCATGAGAAGATCAGGGCCATTCTGGATTGGCCTGCGTCAAGGAATGTGATAGAGTTGTGGGGGTTTTGGCTATATGTACTTACTACATGTTGAAAAATGTAACTATCTTTAGTATTCATAATTGTATTTGAGTCATAATGTATTGTATTTATCAAAAGAAAGAAAAATATATTTTATTGTAAAATAATTTGACTTATTAAAGCATGGGTTTCATGCTTGGGTCAATGATTTTTAGGTCAAACCATCCACTGTAGGCTTCTAGGATTTATGTCAAGAGCCCTTGTCCTTGTCAATATGTCAAAGACCCTTATTTGGATTTATCTATCAAAGAAGAAATTTATTTTGATGTAAATTAGGTATTTTAGGCCTCCTCTACCAGTTTAGCCTCAACTCGAATAAGTCGGCTTAATTAGGAGGCAAAATCTACTATAGTAAAGACACCAACTCAACCTCATTTGTGGCACATTCACAAGAAGTTTGATTTTCATTAGCTAGAGGCATAAAAAGTGTGTGAAATTCAAGGAAGACAAAGAAAAACATAGCGAAGGAAAAATAAGTCTTTGTTAAGAAAAAAGCAGTCAAATTTTCTCTCTTTATTCTCACACGTGCAAAATTTTGAAGCTGTTTGGGAGGCCAAAATTTTAGAACTGTAGTAGGGCCAAAATTCTGGAAGTTGGTAGTTGAAATTCTGGATTGTTGTTGAGTTGTAGTTGGTAAACAAGAAGAGACTACTGAAGTTTTCTGAATCACATTAGAAGGATGACTTGGGTGGAGGAGGAAGGTCTTTTGGTCTAAGGTCTCGGTCTATGTCAATTTGATTTACTAGTGGAAGAGTTTGAATGGGTTTCCTTATAGAGGGGTTGTAGCCCTCGCTGAGTACCTACATCTGGTGTCGTTGATCTTCATGTTTTGATTTGATCATTGCTTGATGAAACAAAGATTAAAGAATAACATAAAGAGAAGATAATAAAACTAAAAGAATATCACAAGTAATTATAAATATAAGAAAATCTTCCCGCCTTTTTGATTTTCTAACATGGTATCAAAGCTAAGGTAAAGAAGGAAATAAAAAGGCAGCTTGAAGCTCTATTGAAAGGAGGGTTAAGAAAGAAGGAACAAAAGAATATTGTTAAGGAAAGGATCATCTATATAAAGTAAAGGAGATATTATAAATTCTACAGAAACCTCAATGAAGACAAAAATAATCTAGAAGGAGCCTCCAACTATAGGGCATGGAAGAAAATGATAGATCTTATTCTTGCTAAGACTAAAGTTTTGGATTTTGTTCAAGGAAAAGTTAAGAAACCAACATATGATGCAAGAAAGGAAAAATATAGGGAAATTGACATCTTGGCCATGAATCTGATAGTAGATGGAGTGAAGGACAATCTAAACCCATAAATATCCAATATAGAGTGTGCACAATAAATGTATGAAGTCCTCTCCCATTGTTCACCATCAATTATATTGGTGAGATATCTAGTCTCAAAAATGAACTAGGAACAATAAATATGACAAAAGATGATATTGTGTCGTCATATTTAGTAAGTTCTATAATAAGAGATGAAATCCAAGCGATTGATAAAGTTTTACTTGAGAAAGAGCTTGTGATTGGTGCACTTCTAGGTCTACTAAAATTTCGAAGCTCTTTTGCAGCAGGAATTAGCAGTTGGAAAGATACTCCAACATTTGAACAAATGTGGAATGCTTGCAGTCAAGAAGAATCTTGCATTTCATTAGTAAATGACAAAAAGGAGGATGAAGAAAACAACACTTCAAATGGCTACTTTTCTGATCACAAGAAGAAGGGAGTATACAAGAAGTTCAAAGGACCAAAGACGAAGGTTGATTTATCAAAGATTGAATACTACAATTGTCATAAGATGGGACACTACAAAAGTCAATGTCTTGAAAATCCAAGGAATAAGAAGAGAGAAAGAGAACATGCAAATTTTGTCGATGAAGCTCCACCTAAGAAGAACAAGGCTGAAGAATATGAAGTCAAAAGACTTATACTATTAAGTCTTCTCTCACATATCCTTCTAAATCTAATATTCTAAATTTTTTAATTTTTTTATGTTTTGATTTTTAGGATTCATAAATCTAATATGTCTTATTAAAAATTATTGAAGTTTCGAATTCAGGCTTATGTGATCCATATTTGAATTATTGAGAATTTTTTGGCAATAATCTCATAATAAAAGCATTGTCGACATGTTTTGAACCATCCAGAAGTAGTTTTGATAAAGTTGTAGGTATCCCTCAGAAAGACTAGATTAAGAGGGAACCTTCACCATTTTACCAAAAGATAAGTATATTGTTCTTTGTTTCATATTTCATGTATAGTTTCCTCCCCACAACGAGATTTATTTGTATTGTATACTCATAACTTATTTCTTTATATTTTCCTTAGTAGGAAAGCTTGTGGAATGCACAAAGGTTGTGGAGGAAACTTCAAATAAAAGACTTGAATCATGAAAGAAGTTATTTTGCAAAGGAATCCCTTCAAGAATTGACGTCCTAGAAGATTTTTTAAAGAACAACTCAAGGTATGTTGTAGACTACAAGTTTTTTTAACAAGGTTCTCTTCATAGAAAATGTATGATCATTCTCTTCTGAAATTTTCTTTATATTACTGACATCTTTATGTCTAGGGTTTTGAATCATAAATATCCTTGTTAGGGATATTAATCATTAGATTTAATCTACCCTCATTATACTATCTCTTGTAATTTGATCATTCTTATGAAACCATAGCCTTTAGGGTTCTCTGTAAAACCCTAGCCTCTTGATGATAAGAGTATGTCAAAGTTGATTATGAAACCCTAGTCTTCTTAGAGTTTGTTTAGAACATATGAAAAAATCCTATTTTTTTGAAGTTTAGGGTTTTGGTATTGTTATGGTAAAACCCGAGTCCTTTAGGGTTTACAGTTAATGTATATGCTATATAATGAAACCCTAAATTTTTAGGGTTTTATGAATTAGGGTTTATGAGAAAAAACCCTTGTAATAGCTAAAGTAAAGTCTCAAGAATGAAAGCCTAGGTGTATATTCGTCTGTATGATCAAAACCCTAGTCTAATTAAAATTGTTGTGTTTCTAACTTTGATGTATTGATGTTTGTGTCTTTGGTTTACCTAGGAGGTATGAATATTGATATGAGATGATAGTGCATGATAATGTAGCCCTAGATATGTGTATGTGAGTATGTTATCTTGATAGTTGATGAAATCTAGGGCATATAACAAAACCCTAGTAGAGATCGATATTCTAGGGCGTGATAATGAAACTATATAAGTATATTATTTTTCGATCATTAATATGATTTAGTTTTGATGATAAATTCTAGGGTTTTCAACAAACCCCAGTAGAATTTGACTTGTATTTATAAGAACATATCGTTGAAGCATTAAATGTATAGTACTACGATTGGTTTGATATTTTGATTGAGTTATTGATATCTAAGGATTTGTGTCTCAAAGATGGAGTCTAGGGTTTATGACAAAACCCTAGTAAGATATTGAAGTATGGTATGTAAGATGTAAGCTTTGTTGAATATGAACCTAACTAGGTTTAGGTATTTGATGCCAAAAGCTTGAATGTTTTAATGCTTCCATTGTAATGAAATGAGTTTAATATAGTTGACTTCATGCTCCTGTATATTTTTATTTTCTTGTAATTTCTATTAAATTTTTGTAGGTACATAATCTTCAAGATGTTGAAGATGATCGTAATTGAATATGATAATAATGATGTTTATGATGATGGAAGCTATAAGAATGATGATGACCAAGATAACCTTGATGACATGAGAAACAATGAAGTATATTTGATGTTTTTTTTCTCCCTAAGTTGAGAGGGAGCTTGGATAGAAGAAAAGGTACATCTCCCCAGTTGAGAGGGAGGGCATATTATGAGAATCATAGTAAATACCTTGAAGAAAGGATGAAATTGATGAATTAATGCTAATGGATTTGCAAACAAAAGACTTGAGAAGTATCCAGGTTGTATTTGGTGATACTGAAGAAATGAAAGAAGAAATATTCCTTTAAGTTGTATTTGGATAACTTGATGATGATATAAGTAGCATCAGAATGATTTAGGACCCCAAAGGTTTGTGTTTACTTGTATATATACTTGATATTTTATTATTGATTGATGTTGTGATTGTGTAGGATCTCTCCATATAAATGTTGAACGTTTGAATCATTTTTGTATTGGTGGATATATATATTACTTAATTGATAAGGATAGATGAAGAATATTATGGAAACAAGATGCTTGGGAGGACATCTGGTCGACCTATGTGTTTATGTCTAGATCCAGAAGTAGTGAGGGTGGTGTTGGTCATGGAGCTCTAACCTTCGATACACACCTAGATTCTTGGGTTGGTGTTAGAGCTTAAAATCCTTATGGTACCAAAACTGGATAAATATCGAGTACACGTTAGTCCCACTTAGAGTACCCTGGCCAGGTATCTACTCCATAGTATTGTGTGTGCTATGACTCTTCATAGAGTATATCATTTTGATATCTTTCATGTACCTTTATATATATGTAATTATGAATACCTCCTTAGTTAAGAGGGAGTGTTGAAAAATGCAACTAGTATTGGTCTTAATAATTGTATTTGAGTTGTGATTATTTGTCAAAAGAAAAAAAGAAAAATTTATTGTAATTTTTTTGACTTATTAAAGCATGGGTTTCATGCTTGGGTCAATGATGTTTAGGTCAAAGCCTCCATTGTAGGCTTCTAGGGTTTATGGCAAGAGTCCTTGTCCCTGAAAATATGTAAAAGACCCTTCTTGGACATTATCTATCAAAGAAGAAATTTATTTTGATGTAAATTAGGTATTTTAGGCCTCCTCCACCAAGTTGACCTCAACCTGGACAACTTGACCTAATTATGAGGTAAAATCTACTATATAAAGGCAAAAACTCGACCTCATTTGTAGCAAATCCACAAGAAGTTCGATCTACAGTAGTTGGAGACATAAAAAGGGCATGAAATTCAAAGAGGAATAAGACCCTAGCGAAGGAGAAAGAAGTCTTTTCAAGCAAAAATGAGTCAAATTTTATCTCTCTACTCTCACATGTGCAAAATTTTGAAGCTGTTGGGGAGGCCGAAATTTCAAATTTGCAGTAGGGCTGAAAGTCTTGAAGTTGGGGTCCGAAATTATGGATTATTGTTGGGTTGTAGTTGTTAGAGAAGAAGAGACTACTGAAGTTTGTTGAATCACTTTGGAAGGATGACTTGGGTGGAGGAGGGAGGTCTTTTGGTTAAAGGTCTTGGTCTATCTCAATTTGATTTACTAGTGGAAGAGTTTGACTGGGTTGTATACCTTAATGAGTGCTTACATATGGTGTCATGGATATTCATGTTTCAATTTGATGATTGCTTGATGAAACAAATAATAAATAATAACATAAAGAGAAGATAATAAGACTACAAGAATATCACAAATAATTATAAATATAAGAAAATCTTTCTTCCTTTATGATTTTCTTGCACTACAAGCAGTTTGTGAAGGGGTTTTCCCAGCTAGCAACACCCCTCACATATTTGATGAAGAAAGGGGATTTTGAGTGGAAAAATTTGGTGCAGGAGGCCTTTGAGCACCTAAAGAGAGTGATGAATAGTTTCCCAATGTTGGATTTACCTGAATTTTTGCAGCCTTTTGTTTTGGAGTGCGATGCATCTAGAGAGGGTATTGGGGCGATATTGATGTAGGGAGGACACCCTATAGCATATGAGAACCATAATATTTAGGATTACGAGAGGTGATATCATATATATGATAAGGATATGTTTACCATTATGCATGCCTTGGCCAAGTTCCAACAACATTTCGTGGGAAACAGGTTCAGGGTGAAGACTGATCACAACAACCTTCGATTTTTCTTAAAGCAAAAGGATCTCAATGAGAGAAAACAAAAGTGGGTTAACAAGATCCAAGCGTAAGACTTTAATATTGAGTGTTTCAAGGGGAAGCATAATGTGGTGGTAAATGCACTATCTAGGATGCCCGCGACACTCTCACTCATGGACATCACTCAAGATTGGAGGGCGCAGTTGTTGGTGGAATACTGTAAGAATCAACAGACATGTGAGATCTTGGATGGCACTTTTGGGGATGAAAGGTACAGGGTGATGGACAAGGTGATCTATTATAAGGACAATATCTATTTGGTGTAGGGATCGCGGTTGTGGGAGAAAATCATGCATGTGGGCCATGACTCACCTATGGTTGGACATCAGAGGTTAGTCAAGACGTACCAGACTATCAAGAAGTGATTCACTTAGAGAGGCCTCAAGGAGGACGTCTTGAGACATGTTTTGTCATAGGAACAAGGGTGAGTAGACACATCCGATCGGGTTGTTGCAACCTCTTCCCATTCTCGAGAGGAAGTGGGAGAGAATTTCTATGGATTTCATCATGGGACTTCTAGTAGTCCAGGGGTGCGATTGTATTTATGTGGTGATCGAAAAATTGATGAAATTATCCCACTTCTTCACTATTCCAGCCAAATATTCAGCTTCACAAGTGGTAGAGCTATTCTTCTGGGAGGTGTTTAGGTTGCATGGCCTCCCTAAGACCATCATCAGTGACAAAGATAACAAATTTAAGAGAGGCTTCTGGTAGGATCTTTTTTCAATTGGTGGGGACCAAGCTCACACCCAACACGAGTTATCATCCCCATATTGATGGCCAGATAGAGAGAGTGAACAAGTGTATGGAGGGCTACTTGAGGAAATATGTGACGGGGTAGAATGCGAGTGGGTAAATTGGTTGCATATCGGTGAAGATTGCTACAACACCACCTACCATATGTCCATCGATATATCACATTTACATGCTCTCTATGGTTATGATGCTTTCTCTTTTGTTGACATGTTTTTTGGAGACATTTGGGCCCCTGGAGCCAAGGATTGGATGCAGGAGAGCCAAGATATCCTTAGGGCACTCAAGGATAACTTACAAACTGCACATAATCAACAAAAGGTGTATGTAAACCCAAACATAGTTGAGAGGCATATCGAGGTTGGGGACTTGGTCTTATTATGCCTCCAATAGTACATGAAATATATGCTCAAGCACAAAGGGATTGATAAGCTCAACCCTCGCTTTTATGGGCCATATAGGGTGATCATATTAGTATGGGAGGTAGCATATAAGTTGGAACTCCCACTAGGGAGAAAGGTGCATAACGTGTTCCATGTATATTTCCTGAAGAAGGCCTTGGGAAAGTAGGTTACAAATGCCACAAAGTTACCACCATTAGATGATGAGGGGCACTTAGTATTGGTTCCAGAGGTTATTTTGGAGGTGAGATAAAGGAAGCTCAGAGACAAAGTCATAAGGGAATTCCTTGTTAGATGGAAGGGCTTTCCAGAGGAGGATGGCCCATGGGAGGATAAATAGGTGTTACAACATCTAGCATTACAATTTCTTGAGGACAAGAAAACCTTGGATTGGGAGGACTATGATATCCCCACTAAATAAAATTTTGCTAAGTATATCTCCTTTTTGAATTTTTGACATTTTTGTGTTTGATTGACTTAGGAAAAGTGGGTTGAGTAGACCCCACTTGATTTTTGAAGAAAAGAAGGCTATGAACATTAGAGAAAAAGAAAATAATAATTTGTTATTGGAATGTGGGGGCCATGAGAAGGGGGTTTAAACCACATGAGGAATCTGCACTAGAGGAGAGAGGAGGGAGATAAAGGAGGTGCGAGCTAATGGAGATTGGGACCCACCAAGGGAGAAGAGACCAACATTTATAAATATCACAAGGAGGTTTCATCTTGCATATTTTGTCTATCTATCTCATGAAATCGAACTCTCTTGGATTTGTTGAGCACAAGAAGAGAAGTGTTGTTTACCAAAAGAGTTTCAAGTGAAACTCTCCCTCATTTCTGAGAAATTCAAGTGTCTCTAAAAAGAAGAAGTTGGGGAGTCTACGTTTGGGCTTCCATATGGATTTTTTGTAGGTGCTTCGGTCATCTCATGTGCACTACTTGGGTGCATAAGTGGTTTAAAGTGTTCCATTAGAGATCAGCTACAGGTGGTTAGTGATCCAGGAGGATCCTTGAAGAGCAAATTTTTGAAGTCTTCAGAACTTAACAAAACCTATCTCAAATCAAACATCTCGTCATTTAGAATTCAACAGTGAAAACGACACATCAATCTTACACCATATGTAAAAGTTATGGGCTGTTGAAGTTTTTGACAAAAAAATAAGTATGTGCAGGTGCAAGACCCATAGGGGCCACATGTCACATCTGTGCAGTGCCACATGTCGTGTCCATACTGCCTAGAAAGCAACATCTAAAGAATATTCTTGACCAACTCGACACTTGCATGTGACAAGCTTAGATTGCTTGGATGAGGTCCAATCCAGGGTTGCCATGTGACCCAATCATAGGGTGCCACATGACACTCCATGATTGGCTAATGGGGATGGAGCGGGCCAATTTTGGCAGGTAGTTTGGAGGTGGAGTTAGTTACGGTTAGATCCAGAGGAATCACTATTTTTTGCACCAGTTTGAAATACAATTTGGAGGTGTAGCCATACTTGGCGATGCAATCTAGAGACCAACCAAATGGGTTGGTGGGTCGCCAAGTTGGGAGACCTGCAAAACCATTGGCTTAACTTGGTGGCAACAAAAAATGTTTTAATGGCGAATGGTTATGCGGGTGGTTAATGTAGCGTAACCTCTAATCGATGATCTTTGTTTCATTATATATATATATATATATATATATATATATATATATATATATATATATATATATATATATATATATATATATATATATATTATATATATATATAATTATATATAATATATATAATGAAACCAAGTCATCGATAGAGGTTACGCTACATTAACCACCCGCATAACCATTCGCCATTAAACATTTTTTGTTGCCACCAAGTAAGCCAATGGTTTTGCAAGTCTCCCAACTTGGCGGCAACAAAAATTGTTTCAATGGCAAATGGTTATGCGGCGGTTAATGTAGCGTAATCTCTAATCGATGATCTTTGTTCTATTATATATATATATATATATATGGTGGGTCATGGGGTTTGAACCCATGACCTACCGAGGTCCAACATTCCAACTTCCCCACCATAGCCGATGCGTCGTTGGGCCTGTTGAAATCTCCACCCGTGAGATTTAATATAAAACCATACTAACCTATGGATGAGGGTAGGCATAACTCTTACACGGTGGAACTTCGACATTACAGAACTGGGTGTGTGGGACTCTTCTTAGGCAGAATCCTGCAATGCACTGTATGAGGGGAATATTCCCTGGTATATTCCTGGAATAGTTTTGGAATGTTTCTAAGAGGGAATCTTGGATATTCCCTAGAGCTACATAAGTCACTAGAACACAATTGGACCAAGTTTACAGTCAAATTTCACAAAATTTCATCATGAATCCAACTGTGTTGTTCGTTTTTTCACATCCTTAATAGATGCGAAGATATTATATTTTTCCACTTGGTTGTCCCTCAACGCAAGCCCCAAAACCATTTTCATTTTCCAGTGGCAGGATCTAGAGCACACAATGACATGCTTCAAGTAATTCTGAGTCTGAGAGATACTTTCTCTCTTCGCCACTTTTATCTCCAATTCATGAATCTCCTAACGGGTCTCTGGAGGAAAAACATTAAAAAAGGCCCCCATGGAGCCATGAGAAAAGAGATTTTCCCCCCATTGGCCTGACTATGATATTCCACTTCCTCCCCTCCTACTTTTCCACCTTTGCCTTGGAGGCATTATAGAGTCATAGGAGGGTTATTGTTTGTTAGGGTTGCTTCTACCTTTAAAAGGACAAAGGTTGACTTGAACCTTCCCCAGGGAAACCCATAAACCAACAAAAGACTTTGTCACAATAACACCAGAAGAAAGACCTAGCTTTAGTTGAGAACCCACTAGACAAGGGCGAGGACAGAGCTTCTTCGACACGAGACCCAACCTCCTTTACCATTGAAGAAATAAAACGACACACCAGGACCCATAGAAACTTGTAACCACAAGCCCATAGACTATTAACTCGACCTAGCCCACACCATATGACCAATCTCAAAGGAAAAATCACACATACCACCTCAATTGGTGAGACCCAATTACCCACTCTTCCATAACGAGACTGACTCAAAGGTTGAAACCAAGATAGGACTACAGACTTGGCGGAGGCCCCAATACCTAGAATGAAAGTTACAAATAACAATTAAGATGCATAACTCAAGAAAACTAGAATTATAGAAACACCAAGTAGGTTACTAAAAATTAACCAAAGCAAGTCTGGCACAAGCGTCCAAATATTAACACCTCCAAATGCCAATTAGAAGATCCAAAAGCAAGTCTTTGACCCCTCACAAACCCACACTAAATCACCAACATTGTCCTCTTGAGACCAAAATGAAGTAGCTCTAAGCAAGTCCTTACTTGTAGGTTGCACTAGGTCCTTGCTTCTAACCCTAGACCCACCACCAGTGAATTATTCTAAATGACAACACCAGGGTGATGAGAGACTCATCCCCCCTTCACACCACCTTTCACAAATTCCTGAACCTCCTATTCCTTCCAATACATAGCCCCTCCACCAATTGGAGACATGCATGCTCATGCATGCGAGACACAAGACGCATAATTCCTTCATTAAATTGCAATTACTTCGATGAAAGTGATGGGCATAAATCCCCACACCACTCCACTCTCTATAAGACACCCCCATCGGGGAAGTTATAACTAGCATTATAATAATATTTTAAATATAATAAAAGTGTTATTATATATAATATTTTTAATTGTGTATTGAAATAGAATATATTTATATATATATATATATATATTATATATAATATATATATAATATATATATATATATATTTATATATATAGTATTAGATTATAGATATATATTGGAATGAAAGCATGGGAAACCCTAAAGTACTTCCCCACATTTCGTGGATGGTAAATCAGGTAAATTGTTTGCCTTGAATATGGGGCCTCACCCTAAGGGAACTAAGAGATTTGAACCTGTGATTAGTAACAACTAGAAACAATATCAAAGAACTTCGCGTCTAGCTCTAGATCACTTGAGCTAACTCTTGGGGCTTAAAATTTTGGGCATTGGGTACCACCAGGGGAAGAAAGTCAACCTCCACTTGAGCTAACTCTTGGGGCTTAAATTTTTGGGCAGTGGGTACCGCCCATCGAAGAAAGTCAACCTCCCTCTCATCTTGAAGGAAAGAGAGAGGTTGTTGGTACTAGGTCAGTCCTCAGTATTGGCTCACTTAAGAGCGCAACAAATTACTTTATTCCACAACGTAAACATGTCAACTCACAAGACTTGAACCTAGGTGGAGAGGATAACAACTATTCCACCCAACCACTCAAGCTAAACTCAATTGACAATATCATATATATATATATATATATATATATATATATATATATAATTTATCGAAATATTATAATATTTTATTATAATAATATAAATTTTATTCTAATTATTATTCTGTTGTTTAATTATAAATTAGCTAATTGTTAACATTTAGAAATAATATTATATATTTATATCTTATGTTAGTTAATTAAGATTATAAATCAAAGATATATATTAACTAGTTAATATATAGTATGATTCATTGTAAATATATATTATCATTTTTTCAAAAATAGAATGAGAATTTTGTACTTATATGCAAGTCTGCACCTAGATCGAAACAAACACATCATGTAGTACATAACTATATCTTAAAAAAAAAAAATCCCGAGCCCTCTTATTCAACAAAAATATAAATTTTCCGAGAAGGACTCCAAACTAGACAATAAAGAACAAGGCTTTGTAGATTTGTACATTTCAAAACTAACCCACCAAAAATAAAATTTACATGTCATACTATAAATAATTGATAATGCAATCCTTCATAACTGTGCAATGTCAATACACTTATGTCTAAGGAATAGGAGAGGGCTTGATTTGATCATTGATTTTTAAATCTCCTAAATTTAATTTACATCCTTCATTAGCACATAAGTCTACATCTTTATTGAGATTACAAAGAACATAGAAATATGCTATCCAAGAGAACCCTTTCGTTTCTTTGTGTAATATTCCTAACCTGGAATATTCCTCAAAACCCCAACAAAAATCCAACCAAATACATGCAAATGATATACTAACCCATAAGTGATAAATAACAATGGAATAACATATAATAACATAAACTGGAAATATAAGCAAATACACAAGAAATGCAGCAAGAAAGGCTAAGCCATTTTATTATACTGAGCAATAAAATGAGTACAAGAGGTGGTTAGACTTATGGCACCTTGACTTGCACAAGGCAAGTGAAGAAATACTCTTAGAATGACAAGAATGGCCTCTCTGTGTGGATGCTGCTGCTAGAAACAAATGATGATTTGGGGTTGCTCCCCTCCTCAAAAAAAGATGAAACTTTGGATTCGGGCTCTACTCAAGAAACCCAAAAAAACCCAGAAAGCTTTCTTGGAATGGTCGACCCCCAGAAAACACCCTCTTGGGGTTCTGCTCAGTGCCCCAATGCCCTGTGCTGCCACTAAAGGAAACCCCTCTAAACTCTGCCCGAAACATTGCCTGAAACCTTGCCAAAATCCTCCAATGATACAAGAGCTGGATCCTTGCTCAATCTCCCAACATAAATCCACCTACAAAACCCCAATCCAGCACTGTAACCAAAAATAACTGCGTCCCTATCCAAGTGCTGTGCAGTCCTCCAAAAAGATGATGAAACTACTGCTGAAATGATAATAAAATTACTATTCCTTGCTCGAGCAGAAACTCGAAGTCCCCCGGGGCTAAGGGTGAGATCTCCGAACGGAGACACTCGATGCACTAAACAGTGCTGCAGACTAGCTAAACAGCGAGCGTGCTCAGAAGTCGAAATGACTAGCTCAAAATGCACATAGCTAAATGATCCAAGATGAGGGGGCTCCTCTCTATTTTATAGACTCTTCCTCTCACAATCCCTAGGCTCACCTCCTCCTGCGTGATTCCCCTCTTGCCATGTGTTCTTCCCTCTTGCGCAGTCCCTCCATGTGTCTGCGTGGGCCCCATTTCTGCGTCCCCCTTTGGCCCCCTTGGTTCCTCCTCAAGTCACAACGTTGTGCTACTAGGAAGTGAATTTTTATTCTTAAAGTGAGTTATGTCCCCCGTCCTCACTTTTTTATTTATAAATAACTATAGAAGGCAAAAATTGGGCAAAATCGAATATTCCAATTAGCCATGGCTAATTAGGAATATTACAGTCTCCCCCAGCAAAATGTTTCTTGTCCTCAAGCAACTGAAGTGATGGATGTTACAAGATCTTCTCACTTTCCCAAGTGGCATCTTCATCTGGCAAATTCTTCCACCTCACCAAGAATTCCCGGACCACCCTGCTCCGTAGCTGCCTCTCCCTGGTATCAATGATAGCCTCTAACTGCAATACCAAATGCCCCTCTTCATCCATGGGTGGTAGCTCATCTGTCACTGTCACCTGCTGCCAGAATGCCTTTTTTAGGCATGATACATGGAAAACGTTATGAACCTTGTTGCCTTGGGGCAGCTCCAACTCATATGCAACCTGTCCAACCCTGCGTATCACCCTGTACGACCCATAAAAGCGGGGCTTAAGCTTCTCAGCCCCCTTCTGCTTTAGTGACGACTGTCGGTATGGCTATAGCCGTAGGTAGACCATGTCCCCTACCTCGAATTGTCTTTCTACCCTATCCCTGTCGGCATACAACTTTTGCTGGTTCTGTGTTGTAGCCATGTTATCCTTGAGAGCTCGGAGAATATCCTGACTCTCTTGGATTTATATCTTGGCTCTGGGAGCCTTGCTATCACCAAACATCACGTCAGCAAAAGATAAAGGATGATACCCATATAAAGCATAGAATGGTGACATACCAATGGACATGAGATGTGAAGTGTTGTAGCAGTACTCCCCTAGATGTAGCCACCTCAGCCATTCTCGCTGCTGCCCACTGACATAGTTACGCAAGTAGCCCTCTAGCCACTTGTTAACTATCTCTGTCTTCCCATCCGTCTGTGGGTGATAACTGGTACTTGGTGTCAACTCCGTCCCCCCCAACCGGAAAAGCTCCTGCCAAAACCCGCCCATGAAACGACTGTCCCTATCACTAACGATGGTCTTAGGAAGACCATGTAGCATGAAGATCTCTCTGAAGAACAACTCGACCACTTGTGCTGCTGTATAGTGTGCGGATATAGAAAAAAATGTGTGCGTACTTTGTCAGTCAGTCAACGACGACAAAGATGCAATCCTTGCCCTGTACCATGGGCAACCCTGTGATGAAGTCCATCGAAATGCTCTCCCATTTCCCCTCCAGAATGGGAAGAGGCTGCAATAATCTCATGGGATGGCTAATCTCTCCCTTGTTCCTCTGGAAAACATCGCACTCCCGGACGTGCCAGAGTACGTCCTCCTTGAGGCCCTTCCATGAGAACCTCTCCCTAATGGCCCTGTAGGTTTTGGTAAACCCCTGATGTCCTGCCAACGGTGAATCATGTGATGCCTGGAGTATCTTCTTCTTGAGCTGAGACCCCTCAGTCAAGAAGATCTAGTCCCTGTAATAAATGGTCTCATCGACCACCCTGTACCTATCATCTGCCACCTGCCCATCTAGAAGCTTACATGCAAACCTGTCCTTGGGGTACTCTACTAAGAGTCGAGCCCTTCAGTCTGTATCCAAGCTCATAAGAGACAACATGGCTGGTCTACGTTAAAGGGCATCTGCTACCACGTTGTTCTTACCCTTGACATACTCAATGTCAAAGTCATATGCTTGGATCTTGCTGATCCACTTCTGCTACCTCTCTTGTAGCTGCTTTTGCTCCAAAAAGAACTTGAGGCTATTGTGATCAGTCCTCACCCTGAACCTGTTAACCACAGATACTGTCGGTACTTAGCTAATGCATGCATGATGGCCAACATCACCTTCTCATATATAGAATACAACCTCTCATGAGGAAGGAGCTTTCGGCTCTCAAAGGCTATAAGGTGACCTCCTTGCATCAATACTGCGCCAATCCTCTCTCTCGACGCATCACACTCCAAAACAAAAGGCTGCGTAAAATCTGGCAATGCAAGCACTGGTAGCTGCTCATAACCTCCTTGAGCCTGTCAAAGGCTCACTATGCTGTATCTGACAAACTGAAAGCCCCCTTCCTCGTCAAATATGTTAGGGGTGCAGCAAGTTCTGAGAAACCTTTGACGAACTTCTGGTAGTAAGTACAAATGGCAATGAATCCTCGAAGTTCTGTCACATTTCTCGGCTTTGACCATTCTCTGATGGCTCTGATATTCTCCCCGTGGACTCTCACTCCGTCCACTCCTATGATGTGTCCCAGATACAACATCTCTGTCAACCCAAACTCACACTTGGAGAGTTTGGCATAAAACTGTTGCTCCTGTAAGATATGCAATACCGTCTCAATGTGCCGGAGATGCTCCTCCCAAGTCCTGCTGTAAATGAGAATGTCATCAAAGAATAACAACACAAACTTCCTCAGGTGACTACGGAAGATGTGATTCATGCAGGACTGGAATGTAGTGGGGGAATTGGTTAGCCCAAAAGGCATCACCAAGAAATCAAAGTGCCCATAGTGACACCTGAAGGTGGTCTTGGGAATGTCCTGCTCCCTCACGCGAATCTGATGGTACCCAGATCTCAAATCAATCTTTGAGAAGAATC
>APFE031431503.1:5853-26094 GCA_000404065.3 Pinus taeda
ACTAGTTTCCATTTGCATTTGATTTCGCTGGTGTGTTGTTGTGATATAATTTGGGATCATGGGTTGTCTAATAAATTTCACAACCACCAGTCAACTAGGACCAAGTGACTTTTAAATCCCATGTTTGATGTTCAAAGCTAAGAAATGAAGAGTGGAGTTAGGTGTGATGGTCGTGTACATGGTCTAATGGTCAAGCTAGCACATCAAGTTGAATCAATGCTTAGGTGCATCAATTTAACACCTTATCATGTAATTAATTGGCAAGTAGTTTTTAAGTGCGATTTTTTGAAAAATTTTCCAATATTTTCTAATCTAATTTGTTTAGAATCTTGCATGGATTTATCAAATCACATGTTTGATAGGTGAACTCTGTAGAATTGAAATGAGTCAGGGTTTTTGGGGGTCCTGAATCCATATATAAAGTCAAAAAACTAGTTTAAAAAACACAAATCAAGATTTATCCACAATTTTTTTCTTTGGATTCTAGCCAGAATTCTCTTGGAAACTACAAAAATTCACACTTAAAGACTAATCCATTAATTGTTGTTTTTTGATTATGTAAAGTAAAGCATATTTATATTTCTTTCTTTCTTTTTACACTAAATGATTGATCTGAAAATGAGATCTTAGACTAATATTAAGGCATTACAGACTCATGTGCATGGATTTTCCTACATTACTTAGTGCAACGGATTGATAAGATTGTGAATAATATAGGCAATGAAGCAGTTAAAGAAACATAATAGACAAACACACATAACACAACAAATTTAATGTGGAGTTCACCCAAAACTCCTGGGCTACGTCTCCTGGTCCAGCCTTCAGTGGTGACCTCTCTATTATGTCTTCAAGAGCAAAGTTTTACAAAATGTGAGCTCAAATTGAGTCTTAACACAATAGATACAAAACAAAAGGAGTTTTGCATGAACCCCTCAAGCCTCTCTGGGTACACAGACTCGTTCTCTCACTTTTTGTTTCTGTCTTCCCTCTGTCTCAGCACTACTTGTCTCTGTCTTCTGTCTGATGTGGCTTTTAAGCCAATTGACGTTGTCTGTTCGTTTCCTCTTATGGGGCTTTCTGGTTCTCGGCCTCTGTCTACTCGAATTCCCTTCTGAGTGTTAGTAATCATGGCATAACGTCTTCAGGGAAGGTGGCCACCTGTTCTGCAACGGAAGGGACCATCAGGCCTTTGAAATCCCCAAAAATAGCGTTCTCTACTTACACAGAGAAATACACTAAAAACACAGGAAAATTTGCCAAACTGTCGTTTATTGGACTTCAAATATCCTTAAATCCGCTCTATACTCCTATCGGGTCAACCTGTAATCGCTATCGCATCTCCACCATTGATCTGAGTGATCTTGATCCAATAGTTGAGATCTATTTCGTGCGGCTCATGCGTACGGGGGTTAACCGCCAGAAAAGGGTGGTTTTCTCTCTCCGGCGCCTAGCCACGTGGCAGCCAGTGTATGGGTTCGGGTGGAACCCGGCCAAAACCACTTACCGCCTATGGCCCGCCCGAAATCCCACTCGTTTCATGGTTTCCCTTTGTATTTGAAAAGTACATTAAAACACTGAAAATATCGCAAAATGGCTTTATGGAGGACTTGAAATGCTATATATTTTCATCTATAAGTTCCATGGGTTTGCTTCATCGCATCGAGCGCATTTTCTTTTCATTTTGTTTATTTAACGAAAATGCAAAATACAAAGGAAAGTGCCATTTTCCGAATCTCAAAATATATAGAATATCATCTATAACTCCATCGGGTCGGGCTATCGCAAGTCATATGTATATCGGCCCCACTTTGTTGTATTGTTGCGACGCGATATTGTGATGTGGCTTGTCGCAATCGCATATCGCATAAGCCCTCGGCCATTAGTAAGCGCTCTCATGTGTTTCTTCGACGCAATATCGCGAGTTAACCTGGGCCGTTGATCTGCGTGCTTGATCGACAGTCCTTATTGACTGTGCTGATCGTTGTCGTAATATTTATGTGGCAGCCTTCGATAGCTTCCGCCGATTCTGATATGCCGATCAGATCTAGACTGTTGATCGGCCATATCCGATGGTTCCTGTGCATCACTGTCCAGGCCTCCGATAAGCTCTATTTCTGCTGTTTCATTGTGTTTTTCACTCCCGATAGTGTAATTCGCCATTTTTAAAGGATCTTCTTATGCGATAGTTTTGGATGTTTGAAGACTTAGAGGGTGTTTAAGATCTATTTTGGATCACACCTTCCTACTGAAAAAGCTTTTGGACCACGAAAAGTTGGTGTTTAAGCATCGATCAAGTGAGGATACAACTTCCTCACTTGGCTAATCTCTATCCATCATGTGTTGCTTGGTTTTGAACCTTTGAGTCTGATTCTGAGGCACTCAACATCCCCTCTGTGTGTAGTTCTCACGTTCTTGTCCAGAACTGTATCTTCCCACAACTCATTGAGATATTCAGGCAACAGATCATTAACAGAAGGCAACTGAATTTTCTCTTCGAGATCTTCAATCAATGAAGGTTCAAACAGTCTCAAGTTTTTTGCATTAACTACTAAATAGATATGCATGTAAGCCAGAAAATCAAGGCGAAAAACATTCTCACCAATTTTCTCAAGTATCTTGAAAGGCCCATACCTTATTGGCTTCAACTTCTTACCTTCACCTTGCATTCTATCTTTACTGATGTACAACCAGACTTGATCACCAACTTGGAAGCTATGTTCAATTTGATGCTTATCAAGCCTTGCCTTATACTTGGCTTGGCTCTTTTCCAGCTATTCCTGCACTACCTGGTGAATTTCTTGGATCTGTTCAATGAACTTGGTTGCTCTGTCCACATCACTATGTCCATCAACTTCTCTGTCTTTTCCACAGACAAAATCCAAGGGAGACCTTGGTGTAAAACCAAAACAAGTCTCAACAGGAGATCTCTGTGTAGAAGAGTGCTTGGCACGGTTGTAAGCATGTTGCACATAACATAAATGTTCATCCCAAAGCTTGGGATGCTTGCTGGAATAGCCCCTAAGCAACTGGATCACTGTCCTGTTGACCACCTTTGTTTGGCCATCTGTTTGTGGATGAAATGTTGTGCTCTTCTTCAATCTGGTGTCCATCAACTCCCATATACTTGACCAAAACTTACCAACATATCGGGAATCTCGATCAGAGACAATAGAACTGGGTAACCCAAAATGAACCCATACATGCTAAAAGAACAACTTTGTTGTTTTTTCAACTGTAATATGCTTGTTACAAGGTATTAAAATACACATTTTGCTGAACTTGTCCACAATAACATATAAATAGTCATGACATTTTCTAGATTTTGGGAATCCCCCAACAAAGTCCATGGAAACACTTTCCCAAGGACGAGAAGGAACTGGAAGTGGAGTGTACAAGCCTTGTTTTCTATTTATGGGCTTTCTTTTAGCACACATGGTACACCCTTTAATATATCTAGAAACTGTTTCATGCATTCTTGGCCAATAACAGAACCTTTGCAGCTGTGCAATTGTTTTACTTACACCAAAATGACCGGATATAAGAGAAGTATGTGCTTCTTGAATTATGTTAACTCTTTCAGTTTGTGGAATGCATAACTTTCCCAAATGATACAAGAGTTGGTCCTTAACATAATAATCTAGTTCTTTTACTTGTTTGCCATGACTTAAAGTTGCACATATAGCTTTAAAATCTATATCTTGAGCATATTGTTCAATGTAGCTTTCATGCATTACTAATTTATGCTTAAGTATAGTAGATGCATTTATAATTGGTCTAGACAACATATCTGCAACTTTATTATGTATGCCCTTCTTATACCTGATGACTAAATGAAACTGCTATAGAAAAACCATCCACCTATAGTGTCTTGATTGTTGCAATTTAGTTTGTGAGTGCAAATACTGAAGGGGTTGATGATCAGTATGTATAATTGTTTCTTTGCCCTTTAAGTAATGTTTCCACTTTTTCACACTCTATACTAATGCATACAATTATTTATCATATGTGGGATAATTAACTACTGCAAAATTAAATGTCTCATAATGATAACATATGGGTTTACCATGTTGCATCAACACTACTCCCATGGCATAGTCATTGGCATCTGTTTCAATCTCAAAAGGTCTTTGAAGATCTGGTAGTGATAATACTGGTGTTGTACTAATTTTTTCTTTCAAGTGTCGAAGGTTTTTTGCTGTTTGCCTCCCCACTGAAACACCTTGTTCAATCCTGTTAAATCATGTAAGGGAGCTACAATCAAGGAAAAGTTAGCAATAAACTTTCTCCAATATTGTGCTGCTCCTAGGAAGCTCTTAACTTTTGTAGCAGATTTGGGTTTAGGCCAGTTCACAATTACTTCAACCTTAGAGGGATCTATCTTCAATTCACCACCCCCTACAATATGACCCAAATAATTTAAATACGTTTTGCCAAATTCACAATTTGATAACTTAACATAGATATTTTCCCTTTTCAAAACATCTAAAGTTTATTTACATGCTTCAAATGTTCTTCCCATGTTTTACTAAAAACAAGAATGCCATCTAAATATACAATTACAAAATCATCAATAAAAGGCCTGAGTACATCATTCATAACTCTCATGAAAGTGGCAAGAGCATTAGTTAAGCCGAAAGGCATAACCAACCATTCATACATCCCTTGCATTGCTTTGAAAGCAGTCTTCCATGCATCTTGTTCTGCTACTCTGACCTGATGATAACCACTACGCAAGTCCAGCTTGGAAAATTAAACTGCTTCTTTCAGCTGATCTAATAGATTATCAATGTGAGGAAGAGGATAATGATTCTTGATCGTTATTTTATTCAGTGCTCTATAATCAATGCACATCCTCCATGAACCATCTTTCTTTCTCACCAACAATATTGGAGATCCACATGGTGATGTGCTTGGTCTTATGAACCCTTTATCGAGCAGCTCCTATACTTGTTTCTTGATCTCTACATTCTCTAAAGCGGATAACTTGTACATTCCGATGTTAGGTAATGGAGCATCTTGCTGCAAATGAATATCATGTACTATTTCCCTTTTGGGTGGCAGACCTTTAGGTTCTTGAAAGAAGATATCATATTTTGAAACAACTTTATCTAAATCAGCATTATTTTTAGCATCACAGCCTTCAAATTCATTGGTTTTATTAGGGGTCTTTTCCTTTATAACCATTAGTAAAAATTGCTTGCATGAATTTACAATTCTTTTCATCTGCCCCGAGTTTATGAGAGTGTAGTTATTTTTGAGTTGATGAGCTCTTACAATATATTCTATTCCATCTTTTGTGAGTTGATACTTATTTTCAGTTCTATAGAAAATGGCTTTGCTATCATACAAGTAAGGACTTCCTAAAACAATACCACACATATCCAAGGGAACTATATCCAACTCAACCTCATCTACAAAAGTTGACCCAATAGCAAACCTATGTTTACATTGTCTAGTCACTTGTAGCTTAGCTTTATCACATACCCAATCTAATGGATATGGCTTCTTGTGAGGTTTTGTTAGTAAGCCCAACTTCTTTACAATTGTTTTAGAAATCAAGTTTACTTGTGAACCATTATCAAATAAAGTATCAATCTTTTGGTGCTTGGAAATAACTCTAATATGAAAAAGCTCATGTCTTTTCCTCTCATTATCTTCATTATCAATAGATTGTGTAGAATTACTTGTAGATGCTTTAGAATTTTTACCTTTTATACCTGTGATTGTGATTGTTGTTTCATCACCTTAGTCTGACCCCAAATCTTTCTGAATAGTAGCAGCAGTCTTCTTCTTTTTACCAACGAACTTCTTGGGTTTTAGCTCCGGATGCAAAGATCGATAGTGTTCATCATCGTGCCCATCCTTCTTGCAGTGAGTGCATGAATATTTGTCTTTCTGTACAGTGTTTGTCTTCCTCTCTTTCCATTTTTGCTTCTTATTTTCCTTGTTCTTGCTTGCAGTGGGTTTTGATGATCCCCCAATCTCTGGGTTCACATTCTTTCCTCTAGCCTCTAGATGTGCAGCCTGAATGGATACCTCATCTATGGTAGTGGGGTTAAACATGAGAATGATGTGCCTCTTGCAGTGAGTGCATGAAGGTTTGTCTTTATGTATAGTGTTTGTCTTCCTCTCTTTCCATTTTTGCTTCTTCTTTTCCTTATTCTTGCTTGCAATGGGTTTTGATGATCCCCCAATCTCTAGGTTCACAGTCTTGCCTCTAGCCTCTAGATGTGTAGCTTGAATGGATATCTCATCTATGCTAGTGGGGTTAAACATGAGAATGATGTGCCTCAAATAGCTATGCAGACCACCTATATACTTCAACAAAGTTTCAGATGAGCCTAGAGAAATGCCTAGAATTAAAGCTCTTTCTCTAAATTCCTAGGTATAGCTTTGTACACTTTGCCCCTTTAATTGGAGAAGAGTTTGCCAACTCATCATTGCTTGCTGCATATAAGCTAGTGGATATAATTGTTTTTAATGGCAGAAATAAATTCATTCCAAGTAGAAAGAATTTTACCATGCTTCTTCAAATCAGCTTGTGTCTTGCCTTCCGACCACACTAGTGCAGTTCGTCCAAGGCGAAGGCTAGCCAGCTGAATCTTTCTCCTCTCTGAATCAATGTTTTGCACCCTACAATATACATCAATCTGTCTGATCCAGTTATCTAGCTTTTCTGCATTTAATTATCCATCATAGATTGGCAAATCAAATTTCACATCCAATTTAATCACAAATGTTTTCTTCTTTTTCTTTTCAGGGCTAGGAGATGAGGATGATGGAGGATGATTTGCCCCTTTCCCTTTGCCCTCTGGGGCATCTAGAGAAGCTTCTTCTACTCCTTTGTCTTATTTGGAGGTTGAAGTACTTTCACCTCTACCTTTCTTAAATTCTCAATATGTCTCTTCCACCATGGCTCTCATGGTCATGAAACTATCCATGAACTAAGAGTCTGAGTATGATGAGGTTTGTTCTGCCATTCTCCTCCTAGGATAGACTCTTCCAATTTCCGGATTAGCCTCAACTAGTTCTCCTTCTCCTAATTTGAGCTTTGACCTAGTTAGCATTCAACAATTCAGCACAAGCTTGTCTAACCTTAACAAAACTTAAGCTCTGATACCACTTGATCTGAAAATGAGATCTTAGACTAATATTAAGGCATTACAGACTCATGTGCATGGATTTTCCTACATTACTTAGTGCAACGAATCGATAAGATTGCAAATAATATAGGCAATGAAGAAGTTAAAGAAACATAATAGACAAACACACATAACACAACAAATTTAATATGGAGTTCACCCAAAACTCTTGGGCTACATCTCTTGGTCCAGCCTTCGGTGGTGACCTCTCTATTATGTCTTCAAGAGCAGAGTTTTACAAAATGTGAGCTCAAATTGAGTCTCAACACAACAAATACAAAACAGTAGGAGTTTTTATTGAACCCCTCAAGCCTCTCTGAGTACACAGACTTGTTCTCTCACTCTCTGTCTCTATCTTCCCTCTATCTCAACACTGCCTATCTCTGTCTTCTGTCTGTTGTGGCTTTTAAGCCAATCAACATTGTCTGTTTGTTTCCTCTTCTAGGATTTCTGGCTCTCGGCCTCTGTCCTCTCGAATCCCCTTCTGAGCATCAGCAATCATGGCATAATGTCTCAGGGAAGGTGGCCACCTATTTTGCAGTGGAAGGGACCATCGGGCCTTTGAAATCCCCAAAAATAGTGTTCTCTATTTACACAGAGAAATACACTAAAAACACAGGAAAGCTCACCAAATTACCATTTATCAGACTTCAAATATCCTTAGATATGCTCTATATTCCTATCGAGGGCTCCTGTAATCGCTAGTGCATTTCCACCATTGATCTAAGTGATCTTGATCCAACGGTTGAGATGTATTTCAAGCAGCTCATGCGTACAAGGGTTAACCGCCTAAAAAGGGTGGTTTTCTCTCTCTGGCACCTAGCCACATGGCAGCTAGTGTATGGGCTCAGGTAGAGCCCGACCAAAACCACTTACTGCATATGACCCACCTGAAATCCTGCTCGTTTCGTGGTTTCCCTTTGTATTTGAAAAATACATTAAATCACTGAAAATATCACAAAATGGCTTTATGGTGGACTTGAAATGCTATATATTTTCATCCAGAAGTTCCATCGGTTCCGCTTCATTGCATCGGGCGCATTCCCTTTGTATTTCATTTATTTAATGAAAATGTGAAATATAAAGGAAAATGACGTTTTCCAGATCTAAAAATATATAAAATATCATCTATAACTCCATCGGGTTCGGCTATTGTTATAGACATATTTGGGCACTGCAACCCAAATCTTATATGTCGATAAAGCAAGGGCTCTTTAACCCCTAAAAGTGTTGTTTCATACCCTAAAGGATCATGGTCAATGTTTTCAGGAAAACTAGTGTCTATTTGATCTGCTAGTCCCACTAAGATGGGTAGCTATCTTAGAAACAAACAATTCAAAGCAACTTGTGTTTTCCTTTATGGATGATAGATAAGAGAGAAGCAGAGAGCACCAACCTTAATCTTTTGCTTGGCTCCTTGCTTGTTTCCTCCCTCCTTTGATAGAGCTTGCCACTCCGTTCTCACTTGTCCTGCTTTGAAGAACACCTGTAGAGGCAAAGCAACAAAACACCATCAAATCATAGAGATCTATGATACCATAAACAATGCAGAATCAGAAGTACATTAACTATACAATTGCATACACAAATACAAGATTTTCAAGTACACAAGTATATGGAGGAAAACTCAAATACTTTATTGATAGTAGAAGTAGAAGAGAGGATTACAACCCAGTTGTCTGATCCAGCATCATCCTCCCAGCATGAAAGCCCTCTTCACCTCATGAAAAGCAAGATCACCCAACAATACAATGTCTCAAAGAGAAACCAACATCGCTTCCTTACAAATTACAAAATTCCAGCCTCTAGATCTCTGTGATGAGGGATCCATATATAGATATTTGTAGGGGGGTGAGTCAGCTTTTGAGATTTTGATTAGTGTCATTTTACTGATAGTTCTTGGTTTCACTTGGAGATTTCATGATCTCTTACTCATCCCTGGGCGAATTCAGAGAGGCAAGTTTCATATGAGAAGTTTCTAGAAGATTCTCTGGGTTTCCACTTAGTAAACTGTCTCTGCCATTTCTCTGTTCTCACCCATCGTACCCTACAGAAGGCCCTTTTAGTATGCATCACACCCCCCGTGTGTAATAGGTGAGATGCATTGTACCTTGACCAAGGAGCAGTCTGTATGCGTCAGGTTTGACCAATTCTAGGTAGTTTTTTCAGGTGGAACTTCTAGGAAATGATGTAATCAGTTGACCATGATCCTTTAGGGTATGAAACAACACTTTTAGGGGTTTAAGAGCCCTTGGTTTATCGACATATGTGATTGGGGTTACAGTGCCCAAATATGTCTATAACAGTTGCCCCCTAAAGCATGAGGTCGTAAATCTTCTGATGTCAGGTGAAATGCTTTATCATGAAGATCCTAGGTTTTTCGAACTGGAAGGTGACCTGTAATAAGATACAATACAATACATTATCTTCATATTATTTTCATGATCTAGCTGAGGCGGGCATTCCCATTCTCAGCTTTATAGATTCATTTTCATGCACATAGGATAGACAATCGTCTGTTGTTGCAGACTCATGATTATTGTAGAGCCATCATCCCTTAGTTTGGATGATCATCTGTGTAGCTATGGAGTACATTTGATGTCTTTAGTTTCTTGAATATATCGTAGCCTAGATGGATGAAACTAGATCCACGGTCTTCAAATTCGTTCAATCTTCGCCCGATGTACAAGTTGATCCATGTGAAAAGATGTTCTGAAGTCGAACATGGAAAGACATCGCCTAATTACCAACCAATGATGTAAGTTGTTAACAAGTGCGAGAGGAATCATCGATAATGATAATTACCCTTAAGGTACTATAGTATAGTTCAAATGGTGTGAATATATGAGTGGATGTCGAACACCACGAAAAATCTTTCGGTCGAAGGCCATTGATGTAAACCTGTCGCCGGAAGTGAGAAACTTGCCATTGAGGCATGCAAGCTTCAAAGTACTGAAAGGGTTGTTCCTAAGTTAACTTCTTGGATAATGAGCTGATGTTGACAAGAAGTGACCCATCGTAGGAGGGCCTTAATGAATCCCACATCTACGACACTAAACGAAGCAAATTATTTTGTGGAGGATAAAATGATCTGATGATACAAAGTTCAATAATGGCAGTGATGATAAATGGAGAGTGAAGGCATTGCAGTGGATGAGGTGTTAGCTGGGTTGGTGAATTCTCTGAGTGACTTCTCTTGAACATATCGACGACACTGAAATGGATCGGTAGCGTTAACCCCAAAAATGGATGGTACGGAGGACCAATGGTGATGTGATCGGTGAATGGAATAACCCAACCCGACTCAATCATGGTGATGGAGTGAAAGTGTCATGTTCAAGAGCGACTAGCTACCAATTAAGTTCTTCAAGTTTTCTTCCCTTTTCCCCCCAATCATTGCTGACCAGTACCTCTTTATTTTTGTCAAGCTTGAGGAGGATAACATAAGCTTGTTCTATAATTTTCCCTTCGGGCAAACTTGTCACTATGTTTTAGCGAGCCTAGCGACAGTGAAACTCGCTCTTGTCTAGATGGAAAAGTTTATTGCTATTCTTTTAACGAGTTTAACGACAAAGATAACTCAGTCCTTTTCATGTTTATAGAGTTTGAAAAGGGATGAAAAGGAAACTCCACCAGTCCTTTTTTGTGGTATAATCCCTTAAGTCCGAAAAAGTATAAAACAATACGAAAGGGATGACTTTTTGATAGTTTTAGCGAGCTGAAAAAGAAGTGCTCGATCGTTTTGTGGAATGATCCCTCAGGTCCAAAAATATTAAAATGTAGAGGAGGGATGGTGCTTCCCTTTATTTTGATGAGCTGGAAAGGCCAGTAGCTCGGAAATCTTTTCTTATTTTACGAGTCTAAAAAGAGCTTAAAAGAGACTCATTTTTTAGGAACGAGTGATGTTTTCGGGTGACAACTGATTCCGGGTAAGTTTGGAACTTCTCAAACATGGTAGTGTAAAGAGGGTGGTTAACAGAATCACTAGTCACAACTGTTCCTCAAAAGGGTAAGCAATCAAGTGGAGGTGTATGATCAGCTAAAAGAGTGGAGGTGACAGTAAGAACACGACCAAGGCTCAAAAGGTTGATAGTAATGCAATCACAAAGGTTGTTTACTAAAGGCAGGTTTATTTTTTAATGAGCTTGAACCTTGTGCCAACATGTTCTCAGTGGCGAGTTTATTTTTTAGTGAGCTTGAAGCTTGTGCCAACATGTGCTCAGTTCTAGGTTTATTTTTTAACGAGCTTGAACTTTGCAGAAACATTGCTCGTTGATAATAGTCAGAGATGCTCAATTTACTATTAACACTATATTCTTTCGAAGGTTGCACAACATATTCAATTACTCCATCAAATTGATTAGAAATGTAAATATACGCTTGAAAAATGAGTTAAAAACTAACATCTTACTTGAATTATGTGAATAGTAACATAAAAGTAGTTTTACCTCTCACTTTTACCATTTCATTCAAATTTGAGATTGTTGGAGCTCTGGAGGTATTTTCCCCCTCAAATTTCATCAGCTGATTTCAGGAGATCCGGTGGACTATTCTTTGCGCCATCAGGACCAGGTAGGAGCTAACCCTGAGCTCTTCAATTGCATTTCATCCTTTTTTTATTTGGAGCAAGTTTTCCCTCTCTTTTGGGCCCCATGGGTTTGAAGATTTCGTTCTCTCCCCATCGCACCTATTCTGCATCGAAAGGTGCGATGCATACTGAGCTGGCTATTGGCCAGTCAGTATGCATCTCACCCTATACATAGGCAGGGTGTGATGGGCACAGAAGGGAAAGTTTGTGTAGTGTTTTCTCATGAAATTTTTGCCTATTTTTGCTCAAATCAGGATCCTAATTCATCTTTTGTTTGTGTTTCAGAGATTCATAACATGGTCATTACATGGCGTAAATGCGAGCATGAAGAAGAGGACATGATTACCTTACATGATCCGGGTACGGTTACTGCATTGCGAAACTGTGGCTTGCTCAAATTCTTCCGCATATCCAGCATGAGGCAAAAAATCAATTTGTTGCAATATCTTCTCGATGCATGGGATCTGATCAACCAGGTGTTCTAGATTAGAGGTAAATCCATTCCTTTGAAAGTTGAGGATATCTAATTTTTGACTGGGTTATCAAGGCATGGTGCCCCTCTCTCTCACTATCAGGATCCACCCGTGGGGTTGAATCCGTGAGGGATTATATTCGCCATTTTTGTAGAGATGGATCTCAGCCAAGCCAGGATGGCAAGATCAGTATTCTAGATGTCACTAACTGGTCCTTGAGGACTATTTTATTCACCTTTGCTAGATTGGCTGTTAATGCGGCTCTTCATTTGTCCAACAGATTGTATTTTTCGTATGCTTTAGAATGCCTGGAACCAAAGGTACTGAACTGGTGTGAGGCAGTGCTTCCAGTTATAAAAGAACAACTTTCCAAGGTGAGGAATGGAAGATCCAAGAACTTTGGTTATTGTTCCATTCTGACTGCTTTCGCCTTGGAGAGGATTCCACTGATGTAGCCACAGTACATTTCACTAGGATTGCCAGCACCGAGGGAACCACGGATGCAGAGATGGGTTGACCTCATGGCCAGACATGCTGGCTAGTCACATATTTCGTTTTCTGATGCCTTCTTTGAGTGGTTCGACCGTCAAGAGATGGTTTTCGCCGAGTATCCATACGTTGGGATGGATTTCCAAGGTGACCCAGATTTGGTGCTACCGGCTGGCGAGCAGTGGGGTGCTATGGGTAAAATGATCTGACCATATCTTTGTTTATTGGTTTTTATAATGTTCTTGTGTTTTTTAAATGTTATCAAGACTAATAAAACTTATATATGTGTGCAGATGTTGGGCAAGTGCGACCAGCAGTGTGCCCAAGGATAGCAGCTACCGTTCCAGCAGGAGAGGTTGTAGGGAGGGCTATACTTCATGATATGGACATAGCAGAGACCCTTGCAGTACTGCAGGATCAGATTGAGGGTCTCACCCTTGGTATTTAGGATGTGAGGACCGATGAGTTACCTCTGAGATTACAGTGCCATACCACTGGCATGCCGAGTCGATGGACTAGGCTCTTACGTATGATCACACAGGAAGTAACTTGCTATCACTAGCACCATTAGCTTAGGGTGCTTTTTTGCATTTTTGAGTTTTTTGGGTCGCATGATCGATTTTGTCCTGGACACATAACATTCTGTAAAAACTATAAATAGCTATATATATTTTTGATTTTCAGAGCTTTATTTTGGTTAAGTTATGCAATCTGAATGCAAATGTTAATTGAAATGCTTTTTCCTTTTTAAATGCTGCAAATGTCTATCTAACACATAATTTGCTAATGAGTCGGTTAATGTGTTTACGTTTCTGGAAATGTGTTGATATTGAATAGAATCAAACTACCTTTCCAAAATCCTGACCCTTAGGAACATACGATAGATAGCTGGATTCTGAACGGAATAGATGCCAGTAAGCTGTAGGATGACGAGTTATGAGTCTAGCTTGACAAAAAGTCGGCGTATTCCATGTGCGATGGCATCAGAGAGAAGCTCCATCAACACGTTGTACTCAGTGATGTTGTTTGTTGATCGACCAATACATATCCCCCTGAAACTCACTAACTCACCGCTTGGATCAAAAATGGCCCAGGCTGTAGAAGATAGGTTCCACATACTACAACTAGCTCCGTCGGCGTATCCAACGAATGACTCCAACAAGTTCGACATCTGCAACAAATGCAAAGTGGATTACCTAACCAAAATGATAACTCTTGACGAAAACAAAAACGTAAGAAAAGCATATAAAGAGATTACTACACTTAATCAAGCATAGTAATGCTTAAGATACAACCCATTCTGGGGCTGCGACAGTGGAATCCCATTGTAATCTACTAGCTTATAGGCTCCTTTTGCTAATACCCTTTTAACAATGTAAGGGTCCATCCACAATGGTTCGAACTTACCTGCTCCCAATTTATCAGAGTCCTGATTGTAAAGCAAGACCAGGTCACCTTCCGAGAAGACACGAGGTTTGACATTTTTGTCAAATTGTGCCTTGACATGTTTCTTATGATCTTCGTTAGCCAAAGTAGCATCACGACGGGTTTCATCCAATTGGATTAGTTCCAAGAAACAAGCCTCTTCCTCCAAAGTTTCGGGAAGTAGATCGATTACGAGCTTGAGAGATGAAATTTCACACTGAATCGGTAAGACTGCTTCTAGGCCATACACCAACTGAAAGGGTGTAAATCTGGTCGCATTTCTCACCAATGTCCTATATGCCCACAAGGCTAAGTACAAGATTAAGTGCCAATTCCATTTGTGGAGTCCAATTATCCTTTGTAGCATGCGCTTCAGGACTTTGTTGATGGCCTCAACTTGTTCGTTAGCTTGTGGATAATATGGGGTAGAACTGTCGTGGGACAGTCATAATTTGACAGCTAATTCAACCATCATGTGATTGCGAAAATTCGATCCATGATCTATGACTATAGCCTGTGGAACATCGAATCTAGAGATTACATGATTGAAAAAGAAAAGAACAACCATTTCACTGCTATTGTTTAATGTAGGCTTCGCCTCGGCCCATTTTGTAAAATAGTCAACTGCGACTATGATATACCCATGCCCCCCGGCCGAGGTGGGGTTACATGTCATGAAATATATGCCCCATTTGGAGAATGGCCCAACAACAACTACTGGATGCAATGGTGCGGGTGGTAGTCTGGTTTTGTGGTCGAAGATCTGACAAGCATGGAAACTTCTGACTGCAATTATGCAATCTTTGAATATAGTAGGCTATAAGTAACCTGCTCGTAAGATCTTGTGCACCGTAGCGTAACCAGATTGATGCCCCCCACACACCCCTGAATGACAATCATTCAGGACTTTTTTAGCGTCCTCATGCATGAGGCACCTTCGTAGAACTGTATCGATACCTCAATGGTAAAGTGTATCACCGATGATCATGTAGTCTTTGGCTTGGTATTGAGTACGTTGTTGTTCGGAGCGAGAGGTATTAGGCCTATATGTTTGGGTTTGGAGATAGATCAGTATATATCCATTCCACGGATCGCTTGACGATATCAGAAACAAAGATTCATCCACGATTGATGCTTTAGATGTTGAATCGTTGGACGACGATGGGAGGTCGCATAGTAACTCCGTGAAAACTAAAGATTTCTATGATTTGGATTTTGTGAATTCCAGATCAAACTCTTGCAAAATGGCTAACCATTTCGAATATTTTCCCCCTAGTAATTGACGCGACAGAATGTAAGTCATAGGGTTGCAATCTAACAAAGTGGTAGTTTTGAGAAAGAGGATATAGTTTTGAAATCTCTGTACTTCTTGAACAGCTGCTAGAACCAGCTTTTCAACATAGGAGTACTTTCTTTCTGTATTATTTAAGTTTCGACTTAAATAATAGATAGGATGTTCAATTCCATTGTCTTCTTTTACTAAAACCATTGCGATGGTTGTATCTGCTGCTGCTAGATACATGTTAAAGTCTTTTTGATAGTCAGGAGAATACTTTAATGATGCTCTTATTAGGGATTCCTTTAAAGCATCAAAGGAAGCTTGCGCAACCTGATCCCAGTTGAAGGGCATTTCTTTTTTCAAAAGATGCATATAACCTTTAGCAAGTTCGGCGTAATTTGGAATTAACCTCCTTAGGAAGTTTGTTTTCCCTTAGAGTTTCTGAATCTGAAGCAAATTTGAAGGTGGAGGCATGTCGATGATTGTCTGAACCTTACATGGGTTGAGTTGAATCTCATCCTTAGAAACTACAAAACCAAGTGAACAACCAAAACTAACACAAAAAACACACTTGTGTGGATTGAGTCATATTTCGTAGTGTCGGCAACGTAGAAATATAGCTCTCAAATGCTGCAGCTGGTCAGTCTGCTTTCTCGAATGAGCCGATAAATTGTTGAGATATGGTTGAACGATGTGTTTGATGTCGTGGAAGGCGTAGTTCATTTCCCTTTGAAAAGTTGCCCCTGTTTTTTTTAAACCGAAAGGTAGTTTACAGTACGCGAATGTGCCCCACGAACATATAAATGTAGTTCCTGTGGGCAGATGTTTGTTTGATTGTATCTGGAAAATCCATCCATGAATGAAAAGATTTCGCATCCGTTGCATTCATCAATTATTTGGTCGATGAAGGGTGTAGGGTAGTTGTCCTTTGGACAAGCTTGATTTACATCCCTGTAATTAGCGCACACTCTAATCGTTCCTTGCCTTTTCATGACAGGAATAATATTCGATACCCAATCAATTAGAGGAACTGGGTAAATGAAACCAGCATGTAAAAGTTTTTCAACTTCTGCCTTGATGGCAGCGGCTTTCTTTGGGTGAACCTGTCGAAGCCACTGTCGTACTGGTTTGACATCTGGATATATCTTGATTTCATGTTCAACGATGCTTGAGTCAATGCCTGACATTTCTTCATATGACCATGCAAAGACATCTCTGAATTCACAAAAGAGAGCACAATATATTTCCAGTTCTGAAGGAGAACAATATTTGCCAACGTGAATATTCTCTACAACATTAGGTTTCGTTGAGATATTTATGGTGATAGTTTCTTCAATATTGGACAAATTTCGCTCGGAATCTACCGTATTTACAATATTTAATAGAAAATAAAAAATTGAAGGATGATTAAGGTCGTTGGAATAATCTTCGTCGTTATCTTGAAGATGGGAAGGATGGTGGTAATCTTCTCATGGTGCCTCTCCTATCATCATTGACTAAATTATTCCTTCGTCTGTAGAATGTATACGTGACCAAGGACCTGAAGAGGTGCCATATTCTAGAGACCTATCTATCCAAACACTTGATGAATGTTGATTTGGGTTTGCCACCCAGGCCAAGAAAATTGATTTCTACAAAATTTCTATGGGGCTTAGAGGCAATACCTGGAAATGATCCATTCTAACAAAATGTTCGGAAATCTTCTTAACCTTTGTTGATTTAGAATATACCATATTACAGGTCCCCACCGTGGCCACTTCTGCCAGATTACTTGGAGGGAGGAGGGAAAAAGTACCCATTAAGGAAGGGTCTTTTAGGAGGCCTACTCCGACATTTTGAAGTGATTGAGAGCTTCCATGGATCATTGGAATGCTTCCCGTAGCTTGTGAAATGTTGGGGAAAAATGTTAGTTGGTCAACGATTGTAATTCCACCTTAGAAGGGAAATGCAATATTTCTAAAATATGTTGACAAAATAGTAGCCATAGCATAAATCCAGGGCCTTCCCAGTAAGATATTGTAATCGAGGTTTCCATCGATAACTTCGACTTCAATTTCTACTATCTTGTCCCCCAGTTCAACTTGCAAGTTACTTAATATCCCATACGGCGTGTATGTTCTTCCGTCGAATGCTTTTAATGTCGTTGATGATCTCGACAAGCGTGGTGAGCCTAAAGTTTTCCAGCAACTCATCGACATAATACAGGTGGATTCCCCCTCATTAATGATTGTTCAGTGAACAATTTTGTTTAGGGATTTTACCTGTATAAGGAAAGCGAGTTGGGTTGGTAACTGAGGTTCATATCCTTTGTGGTTAAAGGCCACAGGATTGGAATCTGTTGGGTCAATCCCACCTATTGCTGATAATAAAGCTTGCTTTTGGGAGGGGCAATTTTGCAATACTTCAAGTGTCGACATAGTGGATGGCGATTGAGCTAGATCCTCTACTATATTATAATTTTGTGTTGCTCGAGCACGAGGATTAAATGTTGATTTATGTATTATTCCCTTTGGCAGTTTTATTGTTAGTTCAAGAATGATGGGTGGCACAACTTCTGATGAAGTTGTTGTCGAACTACTAGGTTGATCCATCGCCTTGTTGTTGGACATCTATGGATTCCCATAATATTTATTTCTTGTTGATATCAAAGCATCATTTTTTTGTTTTGAAATGGACAACATAAGCAATTGGGATGGGGAAGCATGATCAATAGCAACTAGATTAGTTTTTGGGTTTGGAAACAGATCAGTCAATACCACCGAGGTACTTGAAGTCTTCAAGAAATTCGTGCCCTCAGCTCTATGCAGACAATCTTTCGTCTAATGGTCCTCATCACATATGAAACATGGTTGACTAGGTTTCTTTTGCCCAGTAGGGTTTCCAGAAGGTTCCTAAGGAGTCGAATCTTCTTGTTTCTTCTTTTTGTTTTTCCCTTTCTTATTGCCCCCTAGTTGCTTCGGTTCTTTGCCTTTGTCAGATGACATGGCATTAACCTTCGAGGTAAGAAGCTTGTCATTTACTTTTTTACTGGAAACTGCAAGGGCTTTACCAGATGAAGCCTTTGCGGTTTGCTTACTTGAGGTGCCAATCACGTCATCAC
This sequence comes from Pinus taeda, assembly GCA_000404065.3. Taxonomy (NCBI): domain Eukaryota; kingdom Viridiplantae; phylum Streptophyta; class Pinopsida; order Pinales; family Pinaceae; genus Pinus; species Pinus taeda. Next base: position 24,350 of record APFE031431503.1, read on the forward strand.
CAGCATGAGAGTCCCTCTTTGATTTAGGAGGAGGAGGAACATAAAATTCTGGTCTAGGAGCATCAAGAATTTTGTCATAGAGTGTGCCAGACTAAGTATAGATCAAGTCTAGATATTGTGCACGAGCAATGACTTTCTCTTCAGTGAAAACTCCTCCGTTGGCCACATCTTCTGTAATAGAAGGTAACAATGACTTAATAAACCATTCAGCTAGAAGCTGGTCAGGAACATATGTTTTTACCATTCGACGAAGCCATCTCCACTCATGAATATGATCAGATATGTGAGTGGCTGTTGCCTATTTAAAATTCGTAAGGAGCTCTGTCCCTGTTTCGTACCTTATGGGTAACTGAAAATCGGTTAAAAAGGTAGTGGCAAGGGTGCTGAAGTTATCGAATGAAGCTCTAGGTAGTTCGATGTACCGTTTCGCTGCCGGACCAGTTAGTGTTCATGGAAAAAGGCAAAGCCTTATTAAATCATATGGTTGTTCCAGTTTGACCCGAATTTTGTTGTGAACTCTCATATGGTTGTTCTCCCGAAGGGAACAATGAAAAGGCATACTGCCCTCCATATGGTGGCAATCCAGTGTTCAAAGGTTAAATTGGTCTTTGGAGATTGGACTGCCAAAATTGATACTGATGTGAAGGATCAATTTTCTGAGTCTCAACATAAGAAATTCCAGATAAGATTCCGGATGAACAAATAGGAACAGACCATGGTGTCGAAACAGTCCCTGGGTGGACTCCATCTAGCAGTTGAGAACTAGTTGGGATACATGGTATACCAATGAACATTGTCGGAGTAGAAGTAGGAGGCTCTACTGCTACTGTATCAGATAACACAGTCCTAGATGTTGATGGTTGTTCAGACATATTTAGTCTATCCAAAAGATTTCCTAGCAATTCAACAGGAACTTGCGATGAATGGTGATTAAAAGAACTAACCTCTATAGTAGAAGGATATAGGTGGATCCCAGTTCTAAAATGCAATGGGGTACTGGATGGAATATCCTCTACAATATCTTCTACAACAATCAGTCCAGGTGGAAGAGGTAGACCGTCAGGTTCGTAAAATATTTCCGGTGCTGAAGAAGGTATAGTTTCTGCAATGACAGATACTGGAGGGGTGACACCTTCTGAATCAGCCCTAGATGGAGCTAGTTCAGGGATAGAAGTGTTCACCGTTACACTAGGATCAGTTCTAATGTCCTCTTGTAACAACGGAAATTCTTCTGTAAAGGCAGATGTACCAGAAATAATCGGAGTAACTGGAGTTTCTGATGATGTCGAAACACAAGTTTCAAATAAACCAAGAGATTTTCGCCCAATTAAATGAGACCGTTTTGCCAGAAATGGTTTTGTTTCCAAAGTCAAATATGGTTGACTCGTTAGTCTCTGCAAACGACAGGGTTTTGATTGACTTTCTTCCACGATTGCATATTACTTGATCAACTCAAAATTAAAATGGGGAAAAAGTTATTCCCAATTTAATGAATTTTATGATGCTTTGACACAACTTGCTTTTTCAATTTTTAAGAGTCAAGAAAAAGCTAAAGGTGACTCTAGTAACCTTTGATTTTTAATGAGCCTGAAGTGACAAGTGCTCAGATGGACCTTTTCTTTTAGGGAGTTGAAAAGGAACGAAAGTGACTACTCTGGAAGTCTAGACAGAGGGATTACCAAACCAATCGCAAAACTGCAATATACACCTTGGTGGTAAATTAAAGAGAAATTACCAAGGACTTT
>APFE031431504.1:1334-27851 GCA_000404065.3 Pinus taeda
GCAGCCTGCGTACTGGTAAAGGACTGCACCAGTACAAGACCATTGTAAAAGGAGTTTCTAATTTGAAAGAAGATAGAGACACATTGCAACAGGTGGTTTTCACCCACATTGGGTTTCCACCTTATATCTGGTGTTCTTTGATGTGATTGTCTGTTTTTCTTGCTCATTATTTTATGGTACCGATATGCAAAAATAATTCAAAGTGTCAATAAGGAATATTTGTTAAAAGAACTAGATAATACTGATTCACCCCCCCTCTCAGTATTATTTTCAACACTTAGTCTTATGATATTAATTTTCCATACACATATTTCAAGTTGGTATTCTAAATTTCTATTTGTTTACAAATTTAGTGTGATCTGTTTGAAAAACTAAGTTATGTTAATTATTAGCATTATTTATTCTTACACTTTGAATATTTGAAAAGCTTTGTAGTATTTAAAGAGAAGAAAACAATCTTTTGTTTATTATATTCAAGGCATTACTTATTTAGAAATTTTGTAAAAATAAAATAAAATAAAATTGTATATATATGGGACTCGCGTTAATTGTTATTTGATTTATAAAGTAAATTTAAGTATTTACTGAGAGTAGAAGAGTATACATATATATTATATATATATATATATATATAATATATATATTTTATATATAATATATATATATAATATATATTATATAATATATATATATAAACTCAAGAACTTAGTCCAAAATGGTATACGACTAAAGTAATATGTGTGTGTGTGTGTGTGTGTGTGTAATATACGTCTAATATCACAAAGAAAAACTTACAGACACCTATACAAGAAGTGTATACAAATCGATGAACATATTTTCTTTCAAAGATAACTTATTCAAATTTTGGAAAATATAAATGTACAGAGTGCTTCTATATATACATTTTGTTTTAAAAATATCTAGATCAAGATTAAACAACAACAGACTTATATCAAAACTAAAAGCATGTCAAGACATATTACAATATAAAAGATGTTATTTTTATAGCATCATTCAGTACTCCTGTAGATCCAATGCTCGTTTATGGCCTTAGGCAACCCTTTAACCATGAAGACTTGATCTTATATTAAAAAACAATATTTCAAATTCCATATGTGACTTTTCCCATCCTAAATCGGGTACATATGTAGGTCCTATAACACTGCACCCGCATATACCTTTAAAAATATGAAAAAATAAAATAATATCCTATTTTTGGGCAGGGTTTACGGTTTTACCGAAAGCCCACCTACAGGATCCCGTGGCCTAATAGAATTAACAAATTTCAAGTGGTATTTATACACCCCTTGGGTAGGCCTAATGATATCAAGGGATAGGATATCGACATTATACCCATTTTTCTACACATATCAAGTCTAATTATCCGTGCTTCCTGCACTCCCAGTCTCTAGGAAACCCTGGTTTCCTTTGCATAGATGCTCATCATCTTTACATAGCATCTTTTTCACTTGTTAGAGAGGTGGTATTTGCGGCTTGGGTTGGACGGATTTGGAGGAAGGCTTCGACAGTTCCATGGACTAAATCATGTTGTGCATTTCCTACACCTATTGCTATCAATCAATAAATAATCTCATGTCTCATTCTTGATATGTAATTGTCTCATGATTTTGTTGAGGCCTCGAAAATCACTGCCACAACATTTGGGATAACCACCCAGTCCGGACCTTAAAACAACTCCTTTTCCGTTTGGGACAGTGGCTCCAACTAGTTCAATTAGGTACAATTACCTTCTCCCAACCGCTATCAACTTTAAATATATCTCTAATTGCTAATACCTAGGGTCATCAGATCAATTCGTCAAGTTGATCAGGTAAGAAGAATGATCCTTAAGTTTTTTTTTGTGGAACAACTAAACCAATCTAACGTGTTGCCTCAAAAGATGACTTCTAGAAATGTCGAATTAATCTAAATGCAAACTAATTATAAAATGCAAGAAAAAGGAACTAAATCCTAATCCTATCTCAATTAGGCAGATTTAGATCTAACCCAACCGAGAGCAAGATATTTGTTTGCCTTATAACGAATATCAAGCTAACGAAATAGTTCAATTAACTAACATTATGAATACCAAAATATATTCTATTCAGAGACCTCTTAATTGAAATAATCAATTGATAACATTTAGGAAGTAGTTCACAAAATGATATTGGTTGTTAAATCAATAATTTGAATAATTAAACAAGAATATGAGGAAATAGTTCACAATATATCATTATTTGTTAAATCAATATTAAAAGGCAAATTTCTGAGTAAATAGTTACTCAAAAATCAAAATTCAACACAAAATAGCAAAGATAAATAATAACATATGATTGAGACAAATTACTCATACCGACAATAGTGCACAAATATGAATAAAATGACACATTCCTGCCATTATAAAATGAAATTACTATTTAAAACAATAGTATTAAAAGTACCAATTTATTAAATGCATTTCTCTAGCTCTGATCTCCAACAGTATTTTACAATGCTTGAACTTCTACTTTTAAAACTAGAGTTGTAATAGCACGAACTTTGCCCATCAAAACATAATTCAGAGTGCAAAAGTAAAATCCTCAATAATCCTTCAAATCTGAGTTTCTCCTCTATCCTACAACTTTAAATCCTTTATACAATAGTGCCTACAAGAATTTGTAAATTGCAGAGAAGAGTATAAATACCATGTAATAAGCAATCTGAAAAGATAAATTCACTATTTAATTATGAACAAAACAGAGGCACAAAGATAGAAATACCAAATGCATGTTGCTCAGCTCATAAAAGAAATAGCAGCAATTTAGTATTTCTCACAAAGATGATTCTGGGAGTACAGTAGTGCAACTTCTCAAAACTCTTTACGAAAATTCCTAAAACAATGTTCTAGTCGTTCTATTGAGAAAAGTGTGAAAGTGCAATAGTGCGAGCTTTTGTAAGCCTCTCTTAATAAAATTCTGGACCTTTATTTCATATAATAAGTAAGCTTAAATAGCATAAAACAACTAAATCTATTATGCAGAGCGTTGAGGGCATTAAAACATATCACTTCAATATGCTTAAAGAGAAATAGTTTTTGGTAGAAATGTTCTGAATGTGATTTGTTGTCTTCGTCGGCTTTGCTTGTTCCATCATATTATCTGGATGTTTGTCTATTTATTTGAATTGAACTACCACTTATCAGCACATTTGTCTTCCCCTGTCATGAACCTGAACTTAGAAAATAGGAATCGATAAGCTAGAAATAAATGAGACTGATAAGCGAGTTTTATTTGAAACAAATCACTTTTTGTCGGAAATCAGGAAAAACGTAGAGTCGTAATAAATCTGAACATAACCATCATGGAGAGGAATGCAAAGTGAGGTCTGTGACAAGACAAGTTGTACTTTATGGTCTTATCGCAAATCACTTCTAGACCTGGGGTAGACTCAGAATAATGGCACTCGGTTGAAGACCGGGAGTACTTCAAATAAAATCCAAAGGGGGCTTTCTTAAAACATATCGCAATTGGAACAGCAGAAAGGTGGATGGCTTGTTATAAACTGTTTTCTTTTGAAATTTTTTATTACGAAGTCATGCAGTGACATGGTAGATGATGTGGTGGATTGGGTCCTATCGCAGATAGAAAAACAGACGAGAGGATTAGTGGTTTTTTCAGAGGGGGTTCGAAGTGGTAAGTGGTTTTTGAAGGGGGGAATCCGAAAAAATGGAGTGACACGTAGAGATAGGGTTTGGATGGAAAAACCACTTTTTGGACCCCCCTGTGAGAAACTTAAAAGTGAGCATAGAGGGATCCGAAATCTTATATGTCGTTGATCTAGGCAGATTAGATCTCAGTCGTTCATTGAAGTTTGGCTTTGGATATTATCTCAATCGGTGTTCGGAGCAGAGACACGAGAATATGGTTTAAGTCCCTAAAGACTTGTGATTTGCGATGTGTGGGATGACGTGGAGGATGATGTCACAGGTGACATGGATCTAACGTCACTGCTGACATAACAGATCCATGTGGAATATGACGTGGTGATTGTGTGGCAGATGTGGAGTATGACATCACAGATGACTTCATATCGCAATCGGCATGAGGAAGGATATGGAAATCGCAATTCAAATGCGGCATGACTATTTGGTATTTATGATAGCTCTAGACACAGGGGATTTATGAATTGAAGTGGATAATCTCGTCAGGCCCAGGGCTTTATCGCATATCACAATCAGTGGTCTGTTGGCCTAATATGCATCACAAATTGGCGTAGGTAGTGGGGCATGGACTTTTAGAAACTACGATAGCTCCAGATGCGGGGAGTTTATGGAATGGATTTTATAATCCCGTCGGTTCTGGGCTTAATCACATATCACATTCCGGATAAGGTAGGAGTATGGACTTAAGCTTTTTGGAACCTTTTGCGATAGCTGCGGATGTGGGGAATTTATGAATTGCAATGGATAATCCCGTCAGGTCCAAGATTTTATCGCATATCGCAATCGGTGGTGTGTAGGGGGGTTTGTCCTTAAGCCTTTGGATCTTGCGATAGTCACAGACAGAGGGGTTTTTTTCCTTATGAAACTTTTTTTAATTGTGATGCAGGGGAGTCTTAGCCTTTAGATAAGTAAGAGTTTTGCGGGGAAGTCTTTGCCTTTAGAAACTTTGCGATGCGGGATTTGGATGAGTCAAAGCTTATAAAGAAAACCTTTGAGAATTAAAAACTTCGATTATTTTGTTTTTTGATTAAATAACCCATATATTTTTTTTATACTTAAGGTTTTTGAAGCCTAAGTATAGTTTTGGTCTCGGGGGCTATTAAATTTTTTTTATTTTTTTTATAATCAAGGTTTAATACTTGGGTTTTAATTAAAAAGCCTAAGTATTAAACTTTGTTTATAGTTCTCTATTAAAAAAAAATATGTTAATTTTCTAAAACTAAAGGGTCTCTATTTTAATATAATAAATTTCATAGGAAATTTATAATATTAAAATGGGGGTTGTTAAACAGTACAACAATTGGTGATTCACTAGAAGAACCAGTTATCGCTGATAAATGAAATTTTCCAAAAATTCAATAAAAATAATCTAAGAAGTGAAAACTATTTTTCGAAATATCTAGATAAATAAAATTATTCTAGCTATAAAACTCATTAAATTGCAATTTCTTTTAAACACGTTTTTGTGAATGAAAAACTCATATTTACTTGTATCAGTCATTAATCAGTTGTGAAAGTAAAGTAGGGGGGATTTTACAACTTAGATTATAATGTACTCGTTCGTCACAGGTAGAGCCACTGCTGCCAGCAAGCGTTCATAGCCCCGACAGGGTTACCTTTTAACCAACAACAATCCAGTATCTCATCCATTTAATAGTGCAATAATTAGAGGTCAATTTTATTTTTCTTTTCTTTTCTTTTTTATGCTAAAAAGCCATTGTCCTAGTTTGGTGGCTAGACAATGACAATGCCATTCACCAGTAACAATCAAACTGAACAAGTTGGCTCATGATGAGACCCCTTGTCTTACAATTAAAAACCGTATGCCATTACCCTGATTTGGTGTTCAATGTGGTAATTTCAGTTTAATTGGTTCCCTATGAACATGGTAAGTAGGTTTGTGATGAGACCTCTTATCTTTTTAGATTTTTTATATTTTAGAATTACACTCTAAAAAATTCATTTTTAATGGATGGGGAGGATCATTGACTCCTTAAGAGTTTTGGATGAAAAATCCGAGTTGAAAGTGTTTTAGTCGTAATATAGTCTTTACTTTTTAAGGATAACCTTTTTTTACTGAAACTAGAGTAAAAAGATATAATTTTTTAGGTTTTTAAAGATTTTACAACTTAATGGAAAAAAAATTAGAGTTAATAATTTTTATCTAATTTTCAATTTTCATAACCACTCCCTGAAAAATTCCTACTTTCAAATTGAAAAATCATAAAATGGTTTTCAAGGGATATTGATGAAAGGCCAAGAGTGTGTTATTTAACATTATTATCTAAAAGAAAAAGGAAATGTGATATGATAACTAAATTCTCGAGATATAACCATTCACAAGTATGAAGATAAAATCACTCAAAACCAAATCTAAAAGGAAAACTTTACAAAATTGTTTATGTAAATTTCTTAACAAAATAGGAAAAAGATAATGAAGAAAACGTTCCTTCTTATGTCGAAATCTAGATAAATCGAATTTGCGAAGTTAAAAGCATTTAGTAATAATTCAGTTTGAATGAGGAAATTTGCTATTTATTTATCTTTTTAAAAGCAAAACTTTGAAAAAAAAAATTTACCATTTTCTAATCAAAGTAATGTTTTTGAAGAAAAAGATTAAGGTTTAGAACTTCCCCATTTTGGTTGATTTGATGAAAATCGTTACTGCTTCTTTGACCTCGCAATTTGATCTGGTGAAGAAGTGAAAATGCTCGTGAAGAGCTGCAAAAGGGAGTTACATATCAACAGAAAATAAGAAAACAAAACTAAATCTAAAAAGTAAAGAAATGAATGAAAGTGAGTATATGAGACTTACCATTGAAGAATTTCATTTAATCTTACTAGCAAGATATGACTTTCTCCAATGCAAGGCAGTTAACTCAAAATCATTATTTATTAAATCTTATCTAAACTAATCTACTCCTAATTCTAACTTAATGAAGGAAACATGACTATGTATAATCATACTTCCATTGTAATCATTCTCTCGTTTTATTACCTACATGTATGTACAAGTAAAACGTTAGTAAAAATATGATAAGAATAACCAAAATAAAACAAAATTTATTATTTACATCTAATTTGAAATTATGTACAAAAATAAATTTATTTGAAACTAACATGTTATTAAAACATCTCTTTTGGAAAGCATTCTCTAAGAAAATATCTATGGGATCATCAAATAATGGATGAAATATGTGTTAGAGAATGAAAACTTTCCAAAGGAGATGATGGCAAAGCATGTTGTGAAGGAAGAACACTCTCAAGATTTAAATTTGACTGATGATAAAATGATTGGAATGAATTTCTGAATGTCAAATTAAATTGGAAACGAAATAATTTTTGATATTCACGATTATGAGAAACCAATTCATCATTTTCACTTAATAAATCTCAATGATATTCAATATGAGAGATTTAACATGCTTGCAAAAAGAAAATAAAATAAAAGGAAGAAAAAACAATTAAATTGTTATGAAAGCTAAAATTACAAAATAATTTTACAAGGTAATCTCGAACCTATCATGGATTTCAGTGAATGAATTGCCACTAAAAGAACATTCCCTGAAAAATTTAAAAATTCATATTTCTAAAAGACAATCAGAATGAAATACATTAGAAACTCGCAAAATTAAGTCATCAAAATTCTCAAAACTAAGTTTTGTTCAGGAGACAAAATTAAAGCATGTGAATCTTCACGAAATAAATCAATTTTCAAAATTGGTGCAGTTTTTACAAGATTTGATTCTTTGTCATCATCATCATGATAATCATCATAAATTACCTTCTTCTTATGAAAATCAAATGACTGATCTGAAATAGAAAATCAAATCACTGATCTGAAATAACAGAATCATAAAATACAAAAGAAGAAGATTTTTCCATTAAAGGATTATCATTCAAATGACTGCTAGATGTAGAATTTTCAAAACAAGAACTAGGAAAATTATCATCTGAAATATTAGCGTGATCATCATTAACTATACTCTAATTTGAAAAGACATCAGGATAAAGAAAATAATGCATTCTAGAATATAATGACGGCTGAAATGAATTGTTTATAGAACTTGTCGTATTATAATCTAGGTTTAAGGAAATTCTTTTAATTGTTGTTACATGTTCTGAAATTTTTAAAGTTGTCTTCAAAGAAGATAAACTGATGTGTTCATTTTTTAAGTCTTGTAGATTGGATTTTATTGGACCTATTGATTGATCACATGCATTATTGAAATTTGTTTCAATTGTATCTTCAAAAAGAAAATGAGAATTGAAATTTTTTTAAAAAGAACGTTGTGATTCAACTACAATTTTAGGTTCGAGTTCCATAAAACCATTTAGTGATTCAAGACTAGTGAATGAATTAGATGTGTCTTGTTCTTAATTAATTGATTCATTGTTTTTAGTATGGGAAGAAACCAGAGAAGTGAAACGTTCAATTAAATCTTCAGTTGAAGGAAAATCATCTACATGAAATCTATAAAAAAAAATGACCAAAATCTATTATAAAAATCATCTAAAGATTCATTATCATACATGTAAAGATTATCTAATTCTAAACACAAACTATTGTAACTGTAATTTTGATGTGCTTTGAGAAATACTTGGAAAAAATGTTTCCATGAGTGAATCGACTTCTCAGGAAGCACTAAGAACCATTTGCAGATCCGTCCTCTAGATGTGAGAGTGAAAAGCCTACAGATCTCATTATCAACGATTATATTAAAAGATTTACCTTTATTAAACAAAATCAGCAATATGATTTAATACAGAAATATACTCTCACCATCGAACTTTAATTGTGACAAGGACTCTATCTGATTTTTGGGCATGCCTCGTGTAGGCTTAGGTGAACTGAATGCATGACCAAGTGTAGGAATGAATATGGGAGCCATGATTAGTTAAAAATGATATAAAAAAATTTAAACAAATAACTAATTTAGGGCCCTCCTTCTAGTGCCAAAAATGTTGAGGCCTCGAAAATCGTGTCCACCATATTGGGGATAACCACTCGATCAGGACATTAAAACAACTCCTTTTCCATTTGGGATAGTGGCTTCAACTGGTTCAATTAGGTCCATTTACCTTCTACTAACTGCTATCAACTTTAAATATATCTCTAATTGCTAATAGCTAGGGCCATCAGATCAATTCTTCGAGCTGATCAGGTAAGAAGAATGATCCTTAAGTTGTTTTTTGTGGAACAACCAAACCAATATAAAGCTTTGCCTCAAAAGAGGACTTCTAGAAATGTAGAATTAATCTAAATACAAACTAATTCTAAAATGCAAGAAAAATGAACTAAATCCTAATCCTAACTCAATTAGGAAGATATAGATCTAACCCAACCGAGAGAAATATATTTAAATTATTTAGGATTTAAATATATTTGTCTTATAATAAATATCAAGCTAACAAAATAGTTCAATTAACTGACATTGTGAATACCAAAACATATTCTATTCAGAGACCTCTTAATAGAAATAATCAACTGATAACATTTAGGAACTAGTTCACAGAATGATATCGATTGTTAAATCAATAATTTTAATAATTAAACAAGAATATGAGAAAACAGTTCATAGCATATCATTATTTGTTAAATCGATATTACAAGACAGATTTCTGAGTAAATAGTTACTCAGAAATCATAATTCAACACATAAGAGCAAAGATAAATAATAACAAACGATTGAGACAAATTACTCATACCGACAATAGTGCACAAATATGAATAAAATGACACATTCTGCCATTATAAAATGAAAATAGTTTTTAAAACAATAGTATTAAAATACCAGTTTATTAAATGCATTTCTTTGGCTCTGGTCTCCAACAGTCTTTTACAATGCTTGAACTTTTGCTTTTAAAACTAGAGTTGTAATAGTACAAACTCTTCCCATCAAAACATAATTTAGAGTGCAAAAGAAAAATCCTTAATAATCCTTCAAATCTGAGTTTTCTCCTTTATCCTACAACTCTAAGTCCTTTATACAATAGTGCCTTCAAGAATTCGTAAATTGCAGAGAAGAGTAGAAATACCATGTAATAAGGAATCTGAAATGATAAATTCATTATTTATTTATGAACAAAAGATAGGCACAAAGATAGAAATACCGGATGCATGTTTCTCATCGCATAAAAGAAATGGCAGCAGTTTAGTTTTTCTCACAAAGATGATTCTAGGAGTACAGTAGTGCAACTTCTCAAAATTCTTAATGAAAATTCTTAAAACAATGTTCTATTCATTCTATTGAGAAAAGTATGAAAGTACAATAGTGTGAGGTTGCATAAGCCTTTCTTAATAAAATTTCAGACCTTTATTTCATACAATAAGTAAGATTAAATAGCAAAAAACAACTGAATCTATTGTGTAAAGCGTTGAGGGCATTAAAACATATCCCTTCAATACACTTAAAGAAAAATAGTTTTCCGTAGCAATATTTTGAATGTGATTTGTTGTCTTCATCAGCTTTGCTTGTTCCGCCATATTATCTGGATGTTTGTCTGTCTGTTTGAACTAAACTGTCGCTTATCAGCATTGCTTTCTTCCCCTGTCATGAAGCTAAACCTGGAAAACAGGAATAGATAAGCTAGAAATAAATGAGACTAATAAGCGAGTTTTATTTGAAACAAATCACTTTTTGTAGGAAATCAGGAAAAACGTCGAGTCGTAATAAATCCGAACATAACCATCATGGACATGAATGCGGGTGAGGTCTATGACAAGACAAGTCGAACTTTACGGTCTTATCATAAATCACTTTTAGACCGGGGGTAGACTCAGAATAATCGAAATCGGTTGGAGACCGGGAGTACTTCAAATAAAATCCAAAGGGGGCTTTCTTAAAACATATCACAATGGGAACATCGGAAAGGTGGATGGCTTGTTATAAACCATGTTCATTTAAAATTTGTGATTACAAAGTCATGTAATGACATGGCAAGTGACGTGGCGAATGTCGTGTCAGATCCACATGGTAGATGATGTGGTGGATTGGGTCCTATCAAAAATCGCAAAACAAACGGGAGGCTTAGTGGTTTTTTCGGAGGGGGTTCGAAGTGGTAAGTAGTTTGTGAAAGGGGGAGTCCAAAAGAATGGAGGAGTGACATGTAGAGATAGGGTTCAGACAGAAAAACCACTTTTCGGACTCTCTCCCGTGAGAAACTTAAAATTGAGCATATGGGGGTCTGAAATCTTATCTTTTGTTGCTCTAGGCAGATTAGATCTCAATCGTTCATTCAAGTCTGGTTTTAGATATTATCGCAATCAACGTTCGGAGCAGAGGCATAGGAATATGGTTTAAGTCCCTAAAGACTTGTGATTTGCAATGTGTGGGATGACGTGGAGGATGATGTCATAGGTGACGTGGAACTGACATCATTACTAACATGGCAGATCCATTTGGAATATGATGTGTCGATTGTGTGGCAGATGGCGTGGAGTATGACATCACAGATGATGTCATATCGAAATCGGCATGAGGAAGGATATCGCAATCGCAATTCAAATGCGACATGACTCTTTGGTATTTGCGATAGCTCCAGACGCAGGGGATTTATGAATTGCAATGGATAATCCCATCAGCTCTTGTGGTGAAGTAAAATTATGAGTGCGGACACAAACAATTCCTCTAGCCCGATAATGAGTCTAACCATAACCGACACATTCTATGGAAGATTTCCTTAGGTTATAACCAATTAAGACTGCCAACCTCTTAGTACGCTTATCCTGTTTGATGATGTCCTTGCTTGCTCGCTCCAGCTATCCCTCATTTCCTTCTTCAAACACCTAAAACAAGTAAACAACAGCAAACAACAACCGTGATAATAGACAAATTGTAAATCAACCTACTTAACAAGTCAAGAAACAGTAAGCCATGCACATGTAAGATGACACATCATGTAGGAAATAAATTGATAGTTGCATATATATTGAATTAAGAAGAGATTACAACTATTTTCTTGACGTTGTCGTTCTCCTTCGACAAAAGCAGGTTCCCACACACTTCTGCTAGCATTCCATGATGGCCTCAATGATGATAGTTTTAAGGCTCTTCCCTTTAGGCTTCACACTAAACCAAATTCACACTTTTCCCTCACACAACTAGAGAGTTACAATTATGAATAGCTTGATATTTACTCCAAACTTAATTAACACTAGCACACCAACATTAACACTTCAACACTAACACTAGCTTGGGCTTGGGAAAAATGGAGGTTTATATAGCATGAATGGATGGGAGATGGTTCCTCTTCTTATGGGAGAAGGTCTTATCTCTTGAGGTAGTTCCATCCTTATAGGGGAAAGGAGCCCAAACTCACATCCTTGACTAGATCCGGCTCAACCATTTACCAGACCTCAGTTACAAAGCTTCTAGAGCTGGAAGCTTCGGCTCCTTATTAAAAAACCTTCCAAAAGAGGATCAGCGTGACTGAAACAACACTTAGTCACTCTAGTCAACGCTATGGACAGTGTCAATCCTTGCACATCGGCGCGAGGAGGACAAGGGTCATTAGCGTCGGTTTTGTAAATTGGGAAAAACAGAAGTTTTTGGGGAAATGGTGCAAAAGGGAATTGTTCTGCTCATGAAGAGGGATATAATGGGAGTTTCTTCATGAAGGGAAAGCATGTAGGGTTCACTGTAGAGGTCCTCCAGGATCAAGGAACAAGGAGTACAGGGACAGTAAAAAAATGTTGTGTAACAGGTCTGGGATTGTATCGCATATCACAATCAATGGTTTGTTGGCCTAATCACAATCGCAAATTGGCATAAGTAGTGGGGCATAGACTTTTGGAAACTATCATAGCTCCAGATGCGAGGGATTTATGGAATGGATTTTATAATCCCGTCGCGTCTTGGCTTAATCGCATATCACAATCAGGATAAGGCAGGAGTATGGACTTAAGCTTTTTGGAACCTTTTTCAATAGCCGCAGACACGGGGAATTTATGAATTGCAATGGATAATCTCGTCGAGTTCGAGGCTTCGTCACATATAGCAATTGGCAGTGTGTAGTCGGGTTTGTCCTTATGCCTTTGGATCTTGCGATAGTCACGGACGCGGGGTTTTTATGAATTGTATTAACTCCATCGTCGGGTCCAGTTTATATCGCAATCGCAATGGATTTGGCAGAGGGGTTTTTTCCTTAAGAAACTTTTTTTATTTGCGATGCGAAGGAGTCTTGGCCTTTAGATAAGTCAGAGTTTTGTGGGGAAATATTTTCCTTTAGAAACTTTGCAATGCGGGATTTGGATGAGTCGAAGTTTATAAAGATAAAACCTTTGAGAATTAAAAACTCTTATTATTTTTTTTTTAATTAAATAACCCTTATTTTTTTAATACTTAAGGTTTTTGAAGCCTAATTATAGTTTTGGTCTCGGGGCTATTAAAATTTGTTTTTCTTTTTTATAATCAAGGTTTAATACTTGGGTTTTAATTAAAAAGTCTAAATATTAAACTTTTGTTTTTTTCCAAAATAGAAAATTCATAATTTCAAGGAGAAATTACATGTTGTAGATGCCCGAAGGCATATGTTATAACTGTGGCACTCGTCCACTGTCTAGAGACCAATTGTAGAAAATAACCCAGAGGGTGTACAGTATTGGTGCAGAGACCATCAAAAAATAAGAGTTCAGATAGTATCGACTATATACATAAGATGTCCTAATTATAAGCATGATTCCTTATTATATACAATAACATAGTCAAAAAGTTCATGATCAAAAACTGAGCAATTGAGGCTGCTGCATCACTGGATTGCCCCATCAATGTAGGACCTGTGAAAATACCGGTATGTCCCTGCTGGGGAGAATTCAGTGATCATCCACTCGCCTAGAGGACGATGCGCCACTTCCTTCGATAGTCGATCAGCAGTTCTATTCCTCTCCCTGTAGATGTGGGAAACAGATATCTGATCAAAAAATGTTTTGAAAAAAACAATTTCTTCCAAGATATTCTTCAATGAGTATGCAGAACAGACAGCATTGTTGTTAAACCAATCAATAACATTCTTTGAGTCGCCAAAGATTTGAAAATTTCGGCAGTTTTTGATAATAGCAAAGTATAAAAGATGTCGAAGTTATATCAACTCAACATGGTTGTTTGTTCCCAGTCCTAGACCCATGCTAATTTGAAAGTAATGGGATTCCAATAGGTGGAACAGAATGTTGCCCCCATAGCCCTGCTGATGGGCGGCTCCATCAAAATAGGCCCACGGCAATTCCTTGTTTATATGCTCCTGCCGAATGATCCTAGGCTTGTCCTGTCTGTTTTCAATTGGCAGTTCCGCATAGGCTGCACAAATGATAGGATGGAGCATATTCCAATTGACTTGTCTATCTTCAAAAATGATAGAATTCCTCTTTATCCATATGTGCCATGAGATAAGGAGTGGAAGGTTTCGGGGTCTTTCCGCCGCCGAGGTGCTCCACCAGAGTTCCCAAGCTTTGATGATATCCTCCTCCTGCCAGTTTATATTCAAGTTTAAAGTTTGAATGACCTGTGACCAGATATTCCTGGTGGTGGGACAAGAGAGGAAGAGATGATGGGTTGATTCCTCATCCTGTAGGCACAGCACACAACGGGATGGTCTTGAGAAAGCCCTTTTTTTAAGATAGGAAGCGGTAGGGATCTTGTTTGCCAAAATGTTCCACATCAGTAATCTAGTGTGTGGAGGAGCTTTTAATTTCCATAGAGACACCCACCAGTCTTTGATGACCGTAGGTTTTCTATCTTCAATAATTTTATCATAACCCAATTTCGGTGTATATTGTCCAGATTTAGAAAGTGCCCATATAAGTTCGTCTTCTGCCATCCTTAATCTGACATGTGATTCTGTAAGGCCCTGTATGTAGTTCTGCCAAGCTCCACTCCATTCAATTGGGATATTCAAGTGTTGTTCACTCAACCAGGCTTGTGAAAAAAGGTTAGAATTCTGTTGGTCTCCAATCTGTGCAAGAAACTTTATGCCTGTGTTATTTAGATGATGTACCAACCCCTCTAGTAACATATGTGAGCTTCCACAGCCCGGCCATGGGTCTATACCAATGCGAACAGATGCGCCATTTCCAATTTGCTAAAGCAAGCCTTCTTTTATAATGGACATAGAATTAAGTATGGCTCTCCATGTCCCCGATATACCTTTTCTACTCCAGTTCGGTCTTCTGATCCAGTGAGTGATGGTCAGTGACTAGATATATTTGTGATGAATAACCTCCGCCCATAGACTGTTTTGCTTTAGAAGGAGCCATCCTTGTTTAGCAGCCAAGGCTTGTGCGAATGTTGGGAGTAATTTAAGTCCCCATCCTCCCCATTTCTTTGGAGTAGCAATTTTGGTCCATTTGACCCAAGCAAAAGTCTTGCCCTCCTTCTTTCCATTCCATAGGAACTTGCAGAAAATTTGTTGGATTCTATGGAGGACACCTCTTGGTATCCAGGCTAGTGACATCCAGTACACCGTGGTGGCTTCGAGAACCGATTTAATCAGGATGAGTCTGCCCACTCTAGAAAGTAGCCTATAACACCAGCAGCTGATTCTTTTTTCCACTTTTGTGATAAGCGAGGTCCAGTTTGCAATCTTGTATCCATCAGGTTTGAGCCTAAATCCCAGGTATTTGAGTCCCTCCAACAGGTCTGTTTCTTGGAAGACAAATTTTTGATTGGCAAGGAGAGATTCCTGTGGAGTGCAATTAGATAGGGAGATGGTATATTTTTCTTTGTTTATTTCCATCCCTATAGCTCTACAGAAAAGACTCAGAATTTCATTCATGGAGGTGGTGTCCCAGACACTCCCATTCAAGAACATCAATATGTCATCTACAAAAAGTAAATGTGTAAGATAAAAATGCTCCATGATCTTTAGCCCACTGAAACGCCTGCTCCTTTTTGCAGTTGCTATAAGTCTGCTCAGTCCTTCCATGACTAGCAAGAAAAGGAGTGGTGATAGAGGGCAGCCCTGCCTGATTCCTCTGTCTATATTGAAAGATGAAGTGGCTGATCCATTAATTAGAATAGCAAAAGAGATAGAAGAGATACAACCCATGATCCAGGATATAATGACGGGGGAGAAACCCAAATGCATGAGGATCATTTTTAGATAAAGCCAATTCACTTTGTCAAAGGCCTTCGATAGGTCGATTTTGAGAGAGATGCCTTTGATTTTTTTGTATTTTATGGAATGAAGGGCTTCCTAGGCTATTCCAATGGCATCCTGAATATGACGATGATCAAGGAAGGCGAATTGCTCCTGGGAGATGTGGTTAGATAGAATGGGCTTAATGTGGTTAGCAATAATTTTAGAAATGATTTTGTATAGACAGTTGCAAAGGGATATGGGCCTGAAATCATTGAACGAGGTGGGGGAATTAGACTTAGGAATCAAGGCTATATAGGTGAAGTTCATGGGAGGGTATATATGACCATTGATTCTGCTCTCTTCAATGACTGCCAGCAGATCCTTCCCCAGCAGCTCCAGGAAAGCCAGGTAGAACTCCACTGACCAGCTGTCCGAACCCGGACTCTTGTCTTTTTTGAACCACTTTAATGTTGCTTCCAGTTCCTCCATAGTGACTGGTTGTATCAAGTCCTCAACTGCATCAAGTTCCACAAACCTTGGGAAATGCCCAGCCAGGTTAATGATATCCGAGAGATTAATAATTGTTGGAGCAGTAAATTGTCTTTTAAAATGTGATGTACCCAATCTGGCTAATTGCTGGTGTGATGAGGCCCATCCATCAAGTTCACAAGGAAGTTGCCAGATAGTATTCGATGCCTTCCTGCCATTTGCAAAGTTGTGGAAGAACTTTGTATTGCCATCTCCCGCTTGCAGCTAGGTGGCTCTACTTTTCATCCTCCACTGTTCTTCTTTTTCTAGTAGCAGTTTGGATTTTTTCTTCTCCAGGTTATTCAACAGCACTTTTGAATCCTCTGATATGAATCCAAGCCCCCGTTCATCTGTTAGTTGTGCAATCTGTAGCTCAATATCAATGAGATGTTGATCATCTCTCAATTTCTTCCTCTTTGACCATTCCTCAGTCCTGCTCCTGAGAGTTTTGAGTCTTTCACAAAAATCCGTCGCCATCCTCTAAGCCCTCAGCGAAGGTTGCGATCTCCAGAAATCAATCATGAGATTGATGAATTATGGTTCTTGTAGGAAGCCGGAAAAGAATTTGAAAGGAGGTCGGGGCTTCTTGGTAGGTCCACTAACTTGAAGGAATATGAGGAGATGGTCATATAAGCCACCAGTGCCTACCCATTGTCTACACAGGGGGAGATTACGGAGGAGGTCTTCATGGATCAGGAATCTATCCAATCTCCATCCCAAAGCAGCTTCCCCCGTTCGCCTGTTATGCCAAGTGGGGACTTTCTTGTTCATGGGAACATCAGCCAACTTGTAGGTGTCCAGTAGCATACCCATTTACTCCGCGATAGGATCCAATTGTGCATGATGTCCCCAGGATGCCTCCATACCCAACGAAAAATTTAAATCTCCTCCAATGATGGTGGAAGTAGTGACAAGATTATTATCCAATAAATTGAGCCAAAAATCCATTATGTTCTGGTTTGGGGCATAGATGTTGATAACTTTTAATGGGAGTTTGAGTTCCCCCACAAATATGTCCATGCCAATAAAGCCCTAGCCTCCCCAGGATGATATTATCTTGACAGTCCTGGGGTTGATACCAATAGCAAGACCACCCGATTTGCCATTTGCATCCATACCCTGAAAAACCCAACCCGGTAGGATGGATTGAAGGGTTTTCATGGAGATGTCCAAAGTACAGAGAGTCTCCTGTAGGAAGAGGATGTCACATCTGGAATCTTTTGCCATCCTCTTGAGAGCCAATCGCTTTTTGGGGTTGGCTAATCCCCTACAGTTGTAGAAGAGCCAAATCATGGGGAACCAGGGGCAGAGGGCTCAATTGCTCTAAGCACCCTTTCAATGGTGCATTGTCGGCCTCGTGCAACATCAGCCACAGCCGACTTAATGGCTGATTTGATATTGGATGGGCAGCCTCTAGGAGGTTTATATTTAGTGGATCGCCCAGGGGAGAGTCCCAGTCCCAAAATTTTTGGACGGGCGTGAGAACGCAAGTTGTATGGATGAGATCCTGATCCAGAGATGGACTCAGAGAGAGCATATGGGGTGGAAGGCTCCCTGAGAGAGGTGGGAGTAGTGGAGAAAGTGGGGGGGGGGGGGGGGTGGGGTGGGGTGAGGCGAGGCAATGGACATGGAATGGAGGGGATAGGATCTAGGGCTGAGGAAGGAGGATGCAGAGATGAATGCATAACAGAGAACATAACATCTGAAATAATTGCAGAGGTTATGCGAAATGATACATTACCCGGTGGAGAGATGACTTCCACAACAGTCATGGAGCGGGTACGAGGCGGTGAGGACACTGCTTTTCGCCTATTATTTACCTTGATTGAAGCATCTTTCCCTGCCTCTGATGGGGTCTCACCTTGGTTCTTGTCACCCTCACCATGTTGCTTGTCTCCTTTGTTTTGCTCAACCAAAGGTTGTTTTGTCCCCTTCGAATTCTCCGAAGTCACCCCTGAGAGCAATGGACAGTCCTTGTACAAATGTCCTACTTTGTGGCACTGTCTACACCGATAAGGGACACCTTCGTAGTCCAGTAGCTGTTTGTGCGAGAAGTGTCGGCGGTGTAATGTGATTTTCTCTTCCAGCCCAGCCCTAGTATCAAGATGAACTAATATCCTTGCCACAGTCATAATTCTTGTTCTTTCGAAAGACTTATCGTGCTCAAGATAGGTTCCCAGCGCATCGCCGATATGTTTGAAAACCTGCGGGGTCCAAAACTGCATAGGTAACCCTGGCAATCTGACCCAAATAGGCCCAGCTCCGAGCTGTTCTCGCTCCGGATCAAAAAGGGGATCCTAACGCTTCAGTAGGACTGGAGCTAGCTCAATATGCCAGAATTGCGACAATATCCATTCCGTGTATTTCGCTTTATGAAAGTGTAGAGCGAGCCATCCCCTGGCTAATACCTTTATAGCTAGCAATTCCTTCAGGAGGGTACCCCAAATCTCCTCAGTCCATTGCCGCAATCTTTCCACCGAATAGGTTCGACCTCGCACACGTCCTACCAGAACTTTCCTCGTTGTATCTAGTGCATCAGTCATTTGGACGTCTTCCCTGAAGGTCAAGTTAATGCCTGAGTCAATGGCCCTAAGGCATCGGCCTTTTTCTGCTTGTCGGAGCGCCTCCCAGTAGGGATTTCTTTGAGTAGATTTCGACACGGATCAGAGGTGATGTGCTGGGCAGATCTGGCCGGGTGAGCAGACAGAAGCGGAGAGCTGAAGCAGCCCGAGCGAATAGGGGAGTGAGGGTTCAAACTATAGGAGGCAGGTTGAATGAAAGATTGAGTAGGGTGCTCAATATTGGAGGGTCCTTCCAGAGCCAAGGATATGGAGGAGGTAAGATAGGGCTGGGAGACCCGCGAGGGGGGAGACGGGGGATGTTGCGACGGGTTTGGGAGGGGAGAATCGAAAGAGGGGGAAGACTGCCTGCAAGAGCCCAGAAGATGCAGCGTGGCCGGTGAGAGAGGGAGACACTCCAAAACCGACATATCCTCAATGTTGACAGTCGGATGCTGCTTTTTTCTGGTGCACAGCGGGTGTGGCGTCAGATGAGTAGCAGTTGTCGAGCTAATCGGTCTCTTCCCCCAGGGTTCCATAGCCGGGTTTCTTTGATGCGCCCAGATTTCTTGTTCAGAAATGGGGTCCTCCTCGTAGTCCACGAGGTCCTCCTCTACCATGGTAGCCGACAAAACCCCAAAACAGTCCACCGTATGACCATGAGGGTCAGTCTGCAGTGGAAAACGGGTTACGCAGGAAAATACAAAAAAACGGTGGATCGAAACTGCAAACCCTTAACAGTTCTTTACGGTCCCAATAAGTGGTCAAAACATAATAAAAAAAATAAGCCTGCGGTCGGGCCCGTGTCTGTCACCATCCTTTGGGAACCTACAAGCCACAACAGTCCAAACAACCTGTGATTCAGCAGGCAGAAACCCTAGGGTTTCACCATTGATTACCCCATGCTCTGCTCCGTCCGACTACTCCCTCTCAAGAAAAAAATAATAATAATAATAATATATAAATAAATAAAAATAAAAAATAAAAATCACTTATTACCACACATAGACTCTCTTATGTGGAAAAGTATTAAACTTTGGTTATAGTTATTTATTAACCATTTTTTATGTTGATTTTCTAAAACTAAAGGGTCCCTATTTTAATATAATAAATTTCGTAAGAAATTTATAATATTAAAATGGGGGTTGTTGAACAATACAACATATTCGTGATTTATTTTAATATAATAAATTTCATATGAAATGTATAATATTAAAATGGGGGTTGTTGAACAATACAACATATTCATGATTTATATGCTTATATGTGATGATCTAACATGTCTTTTATGTATCCACATTGAATTATTTGTTATATGTATGCTTATGTGAGTTAGTTTGCAGATCTGTTCATTATGGAGGAAGCAGAGGGTTTGGACCCTACACGATCGTCATCAAACATAGGATCTCTGGGTATCTTTCTAAACCCAACTTTGATCATTCACATGTTTGGAATGCATATTTCAGTACTCTTATTGGTTATCGTGTTCTTCTCTGTTGAGGTTTTCAACCCTTACCTTAAGGAACTTTTTCCGCCAACAAAATTGACGACTCCACTAGGGAATACCATCAATTATTTCCTAGAAGGGTTGTTCTTCTTTGGTCTGGGTTTGGCTTGTTGTTTCTTGACTTTTTCCTACCTTCTTGACTCTTAAGCAATATGGTCATTTAGTTTGATCTCTTGGATCAAGATTGTCTTTTTCCCTCCAGTTTTCCATTTATACACAGTTTTTATTATGAATAGTAGCGTATATACGTGGTTTCTTCAAAAGAAACTTGCCTATACGCGAGTTTCTTTAGACACAATTGCGTACATATACGGTTATGTAGTCAGACAATCGTGTATAGATCTGAAATTTTGATTTTTTTTTCATTTCTAGATTTTGTTGGGGGGTTGACCAAGTTTGTTTGTGATTTTCTTATATGAATGAGGCCTGGAATTATGTTGTTATCAGTTTTTGTCAATGTTCTTCATCTTGTTTGTGAAAATCTTATGTCAAACTAGGGTTTATAGTTTTTAAGCTTTTTTTGTTTGAAGTTGAGTTTCAGATCTTATTTATGAAGTCTCTGGTTGTTTTGTGCTTCTAGAATAGGTTTCGTTTTCCATTGATAACTTAGTCTTCGATTTGCTTCTCTTGTAACCTAAAATTTGGCTTCCTTTTGATTTCTCTTCCTTGTTTTTGAAAAGGGCTTGTGATTCTTGGATGAATGGGAGATTTCAGTTCTCTGGGGTCTTTGTGATTTTCAAAATCTTTTGCATCTTTCTGGCCAAGTTCTTGAAATGTTAAGTCTCTTATTTCGCCCTAGTCTTTTATCTTTATGGTTATATTTGTAACTAGGTGGATTTGAGTCTTCCTCATGCTTTTGGCTTTGAATCTTTTATTGCCTTCTCTTTTGAATTTTCAATTTTCCAAAAAATTTAAAAAGAAAAAGAAAAACATTTTCTTTGTTGTTTTTATTTCTTTTGCTTCTTGGTTTTGCAGTCTTTTGGGTTTTAGCAAATGTGTGAATTCTTATTATAAGGCTAAAAGTCCATTTTGCGTTGAGGGGTTCTCTTTATCTTGGGATTTGCTTCTCTTTGCTTCTTGAATTGGTTGTTACCTTTGTGATCACATATGTTTACCTTTAAGTCTCTTTGAATCTTGCATTTGCATACTAGTGTGCATTAAGTTAGATGCATTTTAGACATCATTTAGTTATTTTTGTTAGTTATTGAATGTGTGAGTACTCAATTGAAAAAAATGAGTTTGCTTTATTAAGTTTCTTGTAGAACCTTTGTAGAAATCACTTTTCATTGAAGAAAATGAGTTGCATTTTCATGTAGCTTAGGTTTCTATTGATTTCTTTCGTGTCAAAACACTATTAGTTGCACTTTTTCTTCCCTATGTATTAAATAACAACCAATTAAAATGAGCGCTTAATTTAAAATGAACTAGACTTTTTCTTTTGTCATAGGAACATCAACTAGTCTAGGGAATTTAGGACCTTAGAATAGGTGTGTGGAGAGTAAACTCTCTAAGGCCACTTAAACTAAAAGTATATAAGTTTATTAATGAGTTTAAATCTGGTATCGTTAAGTTATCTGGGAAAGCTCCTCTAACACAAGAGTCAAGCATGAGGACGTGTGAAGATAAGGAAAGATAGATATCCCCTCTCCTACTTGTTGGATTGCATGCCCACGGTCATTCCGCCCTATAGTCCACACAAGTGACTGCGAGGGGGAATGTCTGTGGTACTTGAGGCAGACGTTGCATCACTTTCATAATATTTATGGAGGGTGCCCTTGTGAAGCTTGAGTACTTGCACCAACAAAGGGTATTGTCTGGAGGTTAGAGTAACTTCTTATGATACCTTCATTGGTAGGCTTGGGCCCTTATCATCCCAAACTACCTTCGAGAGGTCATTTTCTTCACTTTCTTGTATTTGGTGTCCAATCCTAACCACCCGGAGTGGAAATACTTGAAAGTTGCTTGCTTGGTTGTATCTTTAGGACTTTATAATGCAGTGTTTTTTCTCTTTGTATTTAGTTGGCTTTAGGTGGATTTTGTCCTATCACTTTTGGACCTTTGATTCTCAGTGATCAACCAGCCACTCCATTGGTCTTGAAAGGCTTTTGATCTTTCTTTTGAAATTATAGAGTTGACTCCTCGAGGGAAAATGTTTGATCGTGCATCTCTCTTCCTTGAAAAGTCATTTGAACGATCTCGTAAGGGAAGGATCTGCTTATTAGTTGGGTATGATCAATATTCCTGTGGAAGCCAACCAAGGGACCCCTCCAAAAGGGGATCATTGTTCTTTTCCTTTCTTTGGAAATGTTGGTAACCCTTTAATGGCCACTTTGAATAAACCTGGATTGAATGTTGGACTACCGTTTTGGTTGTGATCCACTCTGAATATTCTAAATTTTATTGAAGCTTCTCATATGAATGTTTTATTTCAAGGGCATCGAATGGGTGTTAATTGTTCGTCTTCTACACCAGACAAATCTAGGCTTCCTCTTTCTCCTCCATCTTGTAATAAGAAATATAAAAAGAAGGGAAAGAGGAAGAATAATAAGAAGAATAGTTATCTCCATGAATCATCACCAACCTCTTCTAGTCATGTTGGAGATGATCCTTCGGCCACTACAAGTCATGCTGGGGTCATAATTCTAGTCACTGCAAGTCATACTAGTGATGGGTCACCTACCTCTGTGAGTCCTTTTGTTGATGACTCACCTACTTCTATGAGTCAAGTTGGGGGCATAAGTCCTATCTCTCTTGAGAAAGAGTCGCTAACCTCTGCAAGTCATGTTGGAGACCCTCCACCAACCACTGTTGGTCATGTTGGAGGCATTAAGGTTGATCAGAAACCTAGGCATAGAATATTTAAACCAAAGTTCCCTTGTAAGATATCTAAGGGAAATCATATTACTCATTTGTGCCTTGGTCTTTCAGTAGAACAAAGGTTGTCGTCCGAGTTTGAAAGTTCTTCTACTCCTGAATCTATTGTGTTTTCTCAACAATTTGATCCACCATTGGTTGATGAAATGGTCGATTCAGTGCAATTTTTTGTCGTCCCACTCCTCTTTTAAGGGGTGAAGTGCCTAGCAACAAAGTCTTCTTGATTTCTATTTTAGATTCTTCAAGTCTAGGAGGCATGCCGGTCCCTTCGAGTGTACCCCCTCCAAGTTCTAGGAGTCTTTCCTTTTATTGGGATAATCTTGTTGAGCCTCTTCATCCTTTTGTTGCACCCTTCCAAATAAGGGTCAGAGTTAATTCCATAAATGTCTATCGATGTGTGGTGGATGAAGGATCCTCTAGAAGTATTATATCCTCCTCGACTTGGAAAGCTTTGGGTTCTCCAAAGTTGTTGGCAACTGATAGTTGGTCGTTAGCCTATGATAGAAGACCTGGTGAATCTTTTTGTGTTCTTTCTCAATTGCTTATTACTTTATGTGGGAATATTGTCTTAATCGATATGGTGGTGCTTGATCGCCCTTTAGACTTTAATTTTCTACTTAGGCATGATTATGTCTTTGTTATGAATGTTGTGGTGTCTTCACTCTTTCGAGTGATCTATTTTCCTCATAATGTAACTATTGTTATTATTGATCACCATCCTAATTTGAAATTAGTTCAAAATACCCCTTGGTATGAGCCAAGTGTTCAAGTAGACTCGGCCCCACCACATGTGAACTATGTGGCATTATATCCTCAATGTTCAATTGCTTTTGAGAAGGATCCTTTGAATTATTATTTTCCTTCTAGGGACTTGGTCTCACTAGTTGATTGAGTGATTTCTCTTATGGGGACATGGGACCCCTTACTTCCCTCTTTTGACCCTTTTAGTTCTCATGATTTCTTGGATGTTGAGTTGCCTTAGTAGGAGCAGATTTTTGAAGCCAAAAGTTTTAGCTACCAAAGCATTCCTTGGAATGGGACCCGCAAGAGGCTTGTCATGAAGAACTATTATATGTAACCCGCAAGGTTGCATGGTTCCTTGTACCATATTGTATATATAAGAACTTTAAAGACTTCTCCTTTGGCTATTTTTTATGGCTGATCCACTCTGATGAGTATTGGTTCTCGAAACTAGCATATAGGTTATATTCTCCACCTGTATTGTGCATTATCAGTTTCCTTTTTTGTTTTGACCTTAGGATCGACCCCATCAAGATGTGACACCGAACCTTCTCGTTGCATATAAGTGTCATAATTTGTGTCGTAGGAGCCTATCTTATCATGGGCACCCTACATAGTACCTTGTTATCACTTGGCACCCATGCTGAACTTTTGTTCTTAAGCTCGGGAGTCCTCTTTAGTCCCACCATGACTTTGCGATGAATCCTCATTCTCTCTTCTTCTTCGCTATCTTTCTGGATTTATACCCCAGAGGCTCCCATGTGTTGAGTTGTACTACTGCATTGCATATTGACTACTTGTACATTTTGGCCTTAAGCCAGCTTCATTTGGACTCGTGTATAATCCACTTTTGACCATGAATTTTCTACAAGCTCAAACCATGCATTCATTAGCCTTTGCGGCTTGACACCTCTTTTTATGTGGAAAGAACATCCTTTGAGTGTTGATGACCAGCGTCTTCCACCTTGCATTGAGCATAGGAATGTTCCAGTCCTAGGAAGTAGTGCACTTTCCCTTGATGCTCCTTCTCTCCATTATACTATAAGCATTCTTTTATTCATTTTTAGGTGTTAATATATGAAAAATTCAAAAAAAAAATCCAAAAAAGAGCGGGAACAGGACAATTTCTTCATTATTTGATAGCAGTAAAAGTCATTCATCTCACCTTCAAACAAAGCACTTAAATTGAGTCTTTCCTCCATTTGGGATGGGACTTAGTTTGATTTTAGGGAAGCCATAACCTTGTTCTTGAGTCAATCCTTCTCCGGTTGGTTATCTCTTCCAATCATATGGAGAGTTTGTTAATGCTTCATGCATTGGAAATTTATACAAAGTTATTTTATGTTGTCATAAAGTCACATCAAAGTCATGCTTTTGTTCAAGGGAAGTAAGCCTATGTCAGCAATTATGTGGTGTCTTTTAACTCATTTCTGTTGGCCATTATGTGGTGTCCTTTATCTCATTTTTGTCAACCATTATGTGGTGTCTCTTAGCTCATTTTTGTCAGCCATACCCTGTCTGTCAAGTTATCTTCAGTATCACATATGTTATTTGGTCCTTCACTTGTGTTGGTTAAGAAGGTCTCCATTGACTTCTCACTGGTAGGTCTCCTCTTATCATCTTCGAAAAATTGCTCTGAGAGTAGGCCTAGAGTAGCACCCTGGCCCTATTTACATCATTGATATGTAACCTTGTGCTCAAAATCGATCAGTATCATGGGTCTTTGGATGAGTAGTTTCCCTTGTGTTTGACGTCAGCTTACATTATCACACATTGGGATTCATGCAATACCTTAGTTTCCATTTAACCCCATTGGTGGATTCCTCGCCTCTTTGTCAACTTTCATTATTGGTTGGTTTAGAGGATTTATGTTGTGCGCTAGCTACATCTTGTGTACATCGGAAAGTACTTTGAAATGGTTACTTCATCTTTATTCATTCAAGTTCTTCTAAATTATTGGCATGTGAGTTACACTCACTCTAGTTGATGCAGGATGCCTTAATGCCTTCCTTCCAACGATCTTTTCCCATCCACTCCAACTCATTGCTCTGGGAATAAGTTCTAGAGTCCTTTTTTTTTTCAATACCTTAGGGTTTGCAGTCATCAGTGGAAGACTCCTTCGTTATCGACAATGGGGATACATTAATGTCTCATGATTGGTAGATTCTTTCAAATGTTCAACTTCAACACATTTATTCGCACTTGTTATATTGTATTGGGGTACCTTGACACTCATTATCATTATTGGTGAGTTGTCTCGTGTTTGTTAATGGTATACATCAATGACCGATAATCAAACGATTTATCACATGGTCGACTTCATCTCATTAATCCCATAGTGTAGAAATGTACCATCAGCGATTGGTGAAGACATCGTGATGTGTCAACATCTTGGTTCACTTGACATCTCCTTCAGTTTTTTTCCAGTGATTGTTAAAAATTTTGTTTTCCCACCCCAGTTTTCAGTTTCTCCTTATTTCTCCCATGTAGTTAAATGCCCTTTCCCATAACCATACATTCAACAAGCTGAAAAA
>APFE031431504.1:52166-77723 GCA_000404065.3 Pinus taeda
GGTGGTCAAATCATCGGCAAAACTTGTTTCCTGATGTTCATACACCTTCCCCTATCCTTCATGTACCTTATCAAACACTTCCCATCCCTTAGATCCGCCAAATTCCTCATTTTTGCACAAACCCTAGTTTCTAGCTACAACTTGGTAATTTTCTAGGTTGGGCCTGTGTTTTGCCCTTTTGGATCCCTTCCCCTCACTCAATCTCTGAGATTCCACTTTCCCCTGCTTCCTAACATCCCTCCCCACTCCCACAAATTTCCCCAAGAATTTAGAAGCCCCCTATCCCCTTCATCTCACTTCATTTCGACAGAATTCCTTGTTTAACACATCGGGACAAGTCGCACTCAAATAATGTTCCAGAGAAATCAAAGATGAATTTTGGGAAACTGAGAGAGGTTTTCGTCCAAAACATGCCAAAGAATAAAAACCTCCTTCACTTTTTACACAGGTGTCATGTTTTGAGAGAAATGTAAAGAATACCGTTGCCTCAGGAGAATCAAAGACACCTCTGAAGTGACCTTGGGAAAAGCAAGTTTTCTCCTAGCTTGGTTGGCCAAATGATTTTATTGATGGGTAAAATGATAACTAGACAAAGAGATATTTCCAATGATCTATCATGAGCTCAATTTGGGGTTGAGGAAGGCATTCAAAAGTTGACCGCAACAGCACTCTTCTTTCAGGCAGCCTCATTTGGCACTTTTTGACCAGTCTTGGGATATTTGATTTTTTACAGGTCAAATAAACTCCAAATTGAAAAATTCCACTTGGGTTGGAAATTATACTCAAAGACCTTTCCAACGAGCTATTCTGCGCCTAATTCTGACACCGGGAAGGCCTCCAAAAGCCTCCTGAAAGAGAGGTGCGACTAGTCGAGTTTGAGGTGCGACCAGTTGGGTAGGTGCGACTAGTCGAGTTTGAGGTGCGACCAGTTGGGTAGGTGCGACTAGTCAGAGCTGCTCCCACAGTGCAATTTTTGAACTGGTGCGACCACTCAGAGAGGTGCGACCAGTCGAGTTTGGGGTGCGACCACTCGGCCTGTTTTGTCCAGAAACCCTCCAAATCGATCAAATCACCCTCCTAAGTGCCAATTCGATCAAGGTAGGCTCTAAATTCATGAAGGATGCTAATGGATGATGAAATAATGATTTGTGTCATCATGGTCTCATTCAGCTCGTTGTTTCTCATCAGTTGAGTCAGCAGGGCATTCCATGGGCAGACTTCATTTCTCATGATGTCTTTACAGCGCCATCACGGTCACAGCCAGAGCCAGGGAGAGGTCAGCGAAAGCCACAGATCATTCATGAGGAGGGAGGTCCATCATGCCAAGCAGAGATTATGGTGTCGATACATGTTGTTTCCCCACTACGGTGTACATATCGGAGAGGTCATAGGACCTTGTTTGCAGCAGCTCGACGAGTATTTTCTCCACAGCAGGTGGAAGGGGTCTCGTCGTCATCATCAGAGCAGCGAGTGTTATCTCCACATCAGGTGGAAGGGGCCTCGTTGCCGAAAGTAGCACAGGTAGCAGAGAGGGGCAAGCAGCCCATGATTGAGGAGAGAGTGTCTGGTGCTCTGGTTATTGATCTCGACGCTCATTCTCCTAGCACAGAGCTCAAGGATATTATCCAAGAGCAAAGCGCCGAGATCCATTCGCTGCAAACACAATTACTGATGGCAAAATGGGTAATCAAATATTTGGAGCAGCGAAACAAACAACTGGAGGATGAGAAAGAATTGGATGAGCTATGGCGAATTCGAAGTGACCGAGTCATCAACCGTAGGAGACCCGGTGACTTGCTGCCCAAAGAGAGAGAATCCATGCTTATCCGAGTGAACACACACTTAGAGGGGCTGTTGGCTAAGGCCAATCAGAACAACAAGTTGCTAAGGAACATGAAAAATCATTATTGGGCAAGGATGCATGTTTGCAAGGCGAAGATGAAGGTGTTCCAAAGAAGGTTGACCGAGGTCCGCAAGAGGAAGAAGAAGACCAACCCGCTCAGTATCTTGGCCGAGGCCTCTCTCACTCACCATGGTATTCATTATCTTCCTCCCAGCAGCAAACCCAAGAGATTTTGAGAATTTTGAGGCATTTTTGGGAATTTTACAGGTTTTGGCCACTCGAGTGGTCTCACCCCGTACGAGACCAGTCGTGGATACAGCTCGGAACAGAGAAAACTCTACATGGTTGGATTTTTCATGCAAAAGTACACTTGCCTATGAAAGGGTTTCAAATTTTGTGAAGATTTGGACTCCCAAAAGCTCAAAATACATGCAAATTTTGACTTTCTGCCCCTTTTTTGAATTGCAGAAAGCAGTCTTGGGAGATTTGATTTTTGAGGGGTCAAATCAACTCCAAATTCAGAAATTATAGTTGGGTTGGAAATTAGACTTCCAGACCTTTCCAACGAGCTATCCTGCACCTGATTTGGACTCCGGGAAGGCCCTCAAACAGAGCTGCCAAAAGGTGCGACCAGTCGAGGCAGAGGTGCGACCACTCAGGCAAATTTGCCAGTTTTTGACCAGTTCGGCCAGCAAAGCACTGTTTTCACTTTGGTTAACTATTTGGGCATGTAAATGATGGATTCTTGTGTAAATTTCATGGCATTAGATACTTTTACTCTTCTTTACCTCTTCTAGAAGCTTCTTTGATGTAAATAGTGAATATTTAATGCATGGATAGGTTTCCTAAGTTTTAGAGGCAAGTTGTTGAGCTGGCCTATTATGTAGTGATTGATTTAGAATTAGTTGCAACAGCTCCTAGGAAGCTGAGCTCGACCCCTAGAGGTGGGGAAAGGAGTTGGATCTCCTATATTATGCCTTCTCTTACTCATTTTCATGGTTGGACTCTAGAGGGAGAAGCTCTATTGTATTTTTTACTTGTATCTCTGCAATTTGAGGAAAAGGAAGGCCAGAGTTTTGCAGACTTCATTGTGGATTCTTGTGGATTATTGTGTTGATGTTGTGTTTCCTACTTTTCATTTTAAGTGTGTTTATGTGTTCCATCTCTTATTCTCTTGTTGCTAATTAAACAAAAGAAGTGATAAAGTTTGAATTCATGCATGCCATGCTCAGCTTTCAATTTTGTTTAATATTTATGTTTTCCACTGTCTAGAGAGGATTCAAATTCATTGTTTGCCCTCTTTAGCTTCTTTTCTTTCCTCCTTGATCATCCATCAAAGCTAAAGGCATCAGCACAAACTCCTACCTTGCCCCAAAGACCCACCTGCAAAAACTGAGCTCAATCCCCGCACCCTGAATTGCACTCCCTCCAATTGCCACCAAAAAACCCAAAAACTTTAAATCAACCCCCTTATCAGTTTACTAGCCTAAAATCCTTGTTCCTAATTGGTCAACTCATCCTATTGACAAATTCACCGAGTTTGACCGGAGAGAGCCTTCTCATACCCCGTAGGGCTAGCTACGAGGTGAAATGGTTTGATGTTGCCTTGAAGGTTTGCCTTTCTCAGCCTGAGGTGAAATCTCAAGCGCTAACAAAATGTAAAACCAAGATAAGCAGGAATAACGACGGAAAACTCAATCTCTAAGCTAAGTACACTTTAATCTAAAACACACCAGCTAGAAGAAAACTAACCGAACTAAAAAATCTCCACACTCGTTTTAAGCATAATATCTCTTCAGCTAAAGACCATTTCTGGGTTTACCTAAAGAGACCCCGTCAAAGTCTACCAATTCATAGGCCCCTTTCGCTAGCTTTCGCTTGACAACAAAGGGACCATGCCACATAGGCACGAATTTTCCAACGCCTAATTTATCATTTGCTTGATCATACAAAAGGACTAGGTCTCCTTCCGAAAAATTTCGAGGGGTTACATTTCGATCATACTGAGCCTTAATACGTTTGGCATGAGATTCAATCGCTAATGCAGCATCGCGGCGATTCTCATCTAGCTGAGATAAGTATAACAAACGTCTTTCCTCTTCGGAAGTAGCTGGAAGTAATTCGATGGCCATTCGCAATGACGGGATTTCGCACTCAATAGGTAACACAGCGTCCAAACCATAAACTAGCTGGAAAGGAGTGAACCCTGTTGATGTTTTGACTGAGGTTCGGTACGCCTGTTATCACTTAGAACTAAAAGTTTGATGCATATAATTGCCTGTCCTAGTTTGATGACAAAGGTCTGTGTTAAAGTTGATTTCATTTTATTTTTCTCACTTAGGATTTGGAGTTTAAAAGGTTTTTTAACTTAAATCATACTCCACTCCTATTGGTTCTCCTCCACCCATCATTATTTCATAGTCATGTCTTGTCTTATCCAAGTCACCGTGTCTTTTAGTGATTTCACAGCGTAATCTCATTTGCCCATTTCGCAGCGCAATCATAGTCTAGTAGTTTTGTAGCGCGTCATGATTAAGCAGTTTCGCAGCGCATCATTAAAAAATTATAACTAACAGCGCTGCGAAATCATGGATTCGTGCATTTCGCAGCGAATCTTTCCCGAAATGTCAAGTCCATAGGTGAGTCAGCATTTGTGTCTACTCATGTCAGTCTGTGTACCTTTTGTATCATGTCTGAACGTTCATTTGCCACTACTCCACCAATAGATTGTTGATATGCACAGGAATATCATTCCCAGGAGATTTTACCGTGCATAGACCTTAATGATGGTCGTAAGTGCTGCATGAGTGACCAGTCGGCCGATTATGTATTGAAGTGTTTCAATTTGAATTTCAAGCAAGGTTGATTTCAAGCGAGCCTGTTTACAAGCGAGGCTGAGTTAAAAAAGGAGTTGAACCATCATCCCGACCGGAGCTGTTAGAATTTGGGTGTGAAGATCTCAAAGGAAAATATGGAGAGAAAAGAGCACAGATCCAGTAAATGTCAGAGGAATGAACCTGAAGGCCTGGACATAACGTTGAGGGATGAAGGCGTGAAGAAAGCGTTCAAAGATGTCGGGTGCTGGAAATTTTGTAAAAAGCTACAAGGAGGGCACGCACAGGTAACTAAGGAATTTGCGCTAAATTTCACTAGTTTGAATTCAAAGGTAGCCATGTTAGAAATACAGGTTTCTCCAGAAGTAATAGCTGTTGTAACCGAGATCCCAAGAGGACGGGAAGAATGGTTCAAAAATTTTAAATTTGATATGAATCCTTGTAAGGAGTTTTTAAAAGAGGCATATGTAAATGAAGACTTAACAAAAGCAGTGCCCAGGTATTATGTCAAGGAACATTATGCTCTTCTTCTCACCTGCATACAGAAGTATTTGACCTGTGAAGGAAGGTACAATAAGGTTTATTCTTACCATTTTAAACTACTCTTGCATTTTACCGGGAAAGTCTCCATAGACATTCCGTTTTATTTATTTCGCAGTTTGAGTAAGATGTGTCATAAGGTGCATCTGAGGAAAGAGGACCGTGAAACCTCTTTATTTCATCATGGTTTGATTAAGTTGCTAGTTTTAGATGGCCTCCAAAAGATAGGCAGAGACTAGAATTCGTTTATTTTCATGGCTGGATTCCAAAGTAAGACTGGTCTTACTCCACAACCAGCCAGAGAGTTCACCATAGCTGAGCTTCAAAGGGAAGTAAGAGCTAAAAAACAAACCAAGCCACAGCTAAGAAAACCAGTGAAGCCACTAATCATTCAAGGAACAACCTCAGCAATCAACAAAGGAGAGGACTCAGGGTAAGAAGACTGTACCTGAAGCAAGCAAATCTGAAGCAGTCTCAAGGGTAAGGACAAGAAGCCAAATAAATAAAGAAAAAGGTAAAGCTATAGTTGTTGAAGAAAGCCCAATGTCTAAGGCAAGCCTGAATGATTTATTATAGGCTATTGAATTAGAGCAGTCTAAACCAGTTCAAATTGATTTGACACAGTCACCGCAAGAAAGTATTAAGAAAACCAAGGCCTCAAAAAGACTTAAATTTGATGAGCCAGCTCAGGAATTTATTTTTAAACCTAGAAGACCTATGACAAGAAAGTTCCAGCAAGCACAGGAAGCACTGCCCAGAACAGAGGAAACAGGGGAAGGGACACAACCTTGGCAAAAGAGCAGCACAAGTGAAACAGTCATCACATCTCAAGGAGATTATGTAGCAGCCATGAAGAGCCAAATAGAAGCAGTTGAAGAGGAGATTAACCAACTGAAGAAAGCTGCTAGAGACCTGAAGGCAGAGCTAAGACGGTTGCCTACTAAATGAATTTTCCTTTCAGGAAAGGTTTTGTTCCAAATTTTTGTTAATTTTGCTTAGTCTTATTGTTTTGAAGACATGTAAATCCTTGCTACACAAATGAAACATCAAAGGGAGTTTTTGGCAATCAATGATTGGGTGATAAAAGTCTCGGGTCAAAAAGCAAGTTGTTTCAAATAAAACGATGATTTTAACGCAGACAAGCAGTTTGATATTATGAGTGGGAATTTTGAAAGAGAGACACCTGTCCATCAATACAGCCTACAACACATCAAAAACATGGCAGCGTTCCGAGAAGCAGGGCACATCTCCTAATACTACGGGGCAGTTAAAGATTCAGCGTTCAAGGTCAATATGGAGTATTGAACATTCAGCTTATCCAAATCGAAAGAGGACTAGGTGTCAAAGAACAAGGAGGAGCTATTATTGCATGGAAAGTGAAGTTAGAGTCTTAGTTAATTTAGAACTCTTTAAAATTCCAGTCAGCACTTTATTGTATTTAATAGTCAGTTAAATAGCTGATAGGTGTCATTAGAGATAAGGATCGAGTTATTAAATTCCCCTCATGCTGGAGGAGGAAGCTCGAATTAGTTAGAATAAGGATTCTATATATAGCTGAAACAGCAATGTAATGAGGGTTGGAATTTTTATAACAGAAGACTGTTAGGCTTATGTAAAGACCATTTTTCAGTAATATAAGTTATCTGCTTTTCTTCTCAGGATTCATGAAGGATTTCCATGTTCAGAATGTGTGATTTGTTCTTTCCTTAATGTCTTTTACAGTTGCATATATGTGTAATCACTCAGAATTCACTGATTGTGCTCTGATTTCCTATATGCATGTATGAACTGTGGTTTTATATGAGTTGTGTTCTGAACATCTAAATGCTAAGTGCCCTGACTTCTATGTAAAGGTAGTATCATTGTTTACTAAAGTATGATTGACTCCATAGGCCCAATGGGAACTTATGTAATGTTTATCCAGCCTTTATATTTGTCCATGTTGTTACACCACAAGAGTTAGCCATCTTATCATTAATCAAAATCAATAACCCTTTTGAGAGAGCCCTCTCAGGCTAAGGAGCCTAAGCCTTAGTCAAAAGTTTGGTTTGAAATAGTTACTTAGAGTCAACCTGACCAGCAGCCTATCAGGACCTGATTTTGAGATAACATTTTGGTGTGTCTGCCGGGAGTCTGAAGATTACTCATTCCCGAAATTATGAAGCTGAACTTCTGAAGGTAGCAGGAGCTTAGAAAGGTTTTCGAGGTTTCATTCTACCTTGGTGACTCCATTCAATCTTAAAGTTAAAAAGGTGGCTTCGAAAGGAAGATATACAAGGAGTAATCCTGACCCAAACTCACCTAGTCCTGTGGATAATCCCAACATTATCTCAAGGAGCAAGCAAAGATTTTCTGATATACCAGGTACTTCAAACATTTCAAAATCTTTGTTTCCTGAATTTTCTAGAAGTCCTGAAGATAAAATTGTTGATGATAAAATTCAAGAGGTATTGTTAAGGTTTGAGAACGAAGATGAGCTTATTGGAATTATTTTAGATTTACAAAAAAGAGGCATTGATACTTCATCTTTAGTGTCACAAGAAGATAAGGAAGAGTTTTGGGAGGTTGTTACTTCAGAGTTGCTATTAGAGGAAGAGGACTTAAACCAGATCAAAGAGCTTGATCCTTTTGAAGTTTTGCTTAAATCTAAAACTAGTTTACCTCTCCCAAATTGGAGTTCTTTTGTCAGTGGTTTATAAAGTCCAAATAGCCCTTTCCGTATCAATACCTTATCTTCTACCTCCGTTAGTCAAAATAGTCCTCAGAAAATATCTGCTTCCACTGGTCATACAATACCGGTTGTCACTACTCCTCCTTTCATTGTGGCTATACCTCCTCGGTATGCTCCTCTGGCTCTCCCTGCTGTTTTACATGATCTTCCTAGAAAATATGCTGCCAGGATTCCAACCTGGGGAGGTGATGAAGATATTACAGCAGAGGAACATGTGGATAGGTTTAATGATTTTATTGACAGGGAAGAAGTGGATGATGAAGATGTAAAACTAAGATTGTTTGCTCAAACTTTTATTGGGGAAGTCAGAAAATGGTTTAAAGCCCTTAGAGATGGCAACATTCATAGTTGGGTAGAGTTTGAAGACAACTTTCTAAGGAAATGGGGAAATAGAACCAACCATGTTCAAGCCCTTATAGAATATAACAATCTTAGAAGAGCTCCAGAGGAAACTATTCAAAATTTCTCTAAGATGTTTAACAAAATATATAATTCCATTCCAGCTCATTTGAAACCTCATGGAGCTTTGGCACAGTTGAGATATGCTGAATCATTTGATTCAGATTTTTCCCTTTTACTCAGGGAAAGGGAATCTCCCTCTCTTGCTGACATGCAAAATGATGCAATTAAGGTAGAGGTGAATATGCTTGCTGCTAAGAAATCTAAGATGGCAAAGTCTAAGTTGAAGGAGGAAGAGAAGCCTTCCACATCAGCTCAAGAAAACAAGTTTGAAACCATGATGAAAACCATGGATAAATTGATGGAAAGATTAGCTCTTGGGAATGCTTTTGCTCCTCCAGCACAACATGAACCTCAATTTAGGAACCCTCAATTCAGAAGACCTCAGAATCAGCAAAGGCCAAGAGATAACCGAAATCAGCAGGCAGATCCTCCAGTGAGACCTCCTTTCCAGCAAAATTTGGTAGATGAAGAGGATGAACCTGAAGTCCCCGAGGAATCAATTCATTGTTTGGATGAAGATGGATCAGGAATTTTCTTAACCAAAGAGGAACATGATGAGTCCAGCATGATAAAATCAGAAGAAGAGCCTTCAGATTTTTTGAAGGGCTATCAACATGCTATTTTTGAGATGCAAAAGCAGTATAATTTTAGGAATAGAGATGTTCCTATTACAAAAAACAAAGTACAGCTTAAAAATAATACCTCAAGAAAAACTGATGATAAAAAGGAAAAGGAAAAGGTAGGTGAAAGTAAAGATGGTCCTGCTCTTGACAAAAGGGACATTCAAATTTCTTCTCCTCCCAAAGAAATTGACAAGACTACTTCTGTTTTTAGTATTGAGAATGAGATTGCAAAAATTAAAATATCAATCCCTTTTAATGAAATTCTCAAGGTAGACAAATACAAAAGAAAAAATGTTGAAATGCCTAATTCACAACCAGGAGTGGATGATATCCTAAATATACAAGAAGATAATCCTATTATCTGTTTGGGTCCAAGACTTGAGGATGAACAAAATGAAGAGTTTCCTCCTTTCTACATAAGCATTACCGTTCATGACATGACTCTACATAATGCTATGTTAGATTCGGGAGCGTCACATAACCTTATGCCTAAGGTAATCATGGAAAGACTGGGGTTAGAGGTTACTAGGCCATATAAGGATTTATTTTCTTTTGATTCAAAGAGAGTCCATTGCATTGGATTGATAAAAGATCTTGTTGTGGGGCTTACATAAATTCCAGCAAAAACAACTGTTATGGACATTGTTGTTGCAGACATTCCACCTAAGTTTGGAATTCTTCTTTCAAGGTCATGGGCAACAAAAATTAAGGGCACAATGCAGATGGATCTTACATATGCTACCATTCCAGTGTTTGGAGAACAAAGGAGGTTGTACCGCGAAACAAGGATGGCCTATATGGTGAGCAGCAAAGAAAAGCCTCTGAATTTTCCTATTTACTCATGTGATACTGGTCTTGGTTCAGCTATCCTTTTCAATGAATCAGTTGGGAGAGAATTATAAGATAAACCTGCAGAAAATCAGAGTCAAGAAGGACAGCAAGGAGATGAAGAAGACATCATGGGTTGTTGGTCACTGTACTTTGATGGATCCGCAGGAAAAGAAGGGGCAGGAGCTGGAATTTTGATCACTAGTCCAAATGAAGAAAGTAAGTTTCTCTCATACAAATTAAAATTTGATTGTACCAATAATATGGCTGAGTACGAGTCTCTAGTTTTAGGTTTGGAAGCCTTGATAAAGTTGAAAGCCAAAAATATTGCTGTTTATGGAGATTCTAAGTTGGTAATTAAACAAATAGAAGGTTCATATCAAACCAAAGATGCAAGAATGAGAGCATATAGAAATTTAGTGTTGGAGATGTTAGAAAAAATTCAAACCTACTCTTTTAGCATCAAAACTAGAGACCAAAAATCTATTGCAGACTCTCTTTCTGTTTCAGCCAGCCTATTCATTATTCCTAAGCACTCTTCTGATGGTTATGAAGTGGAGGTTCGCCATAGACCAGTCATACCGGATAAATATCATAAACTGGCAAGTTTTTGAGGATGATCAGCATGTAGGAAATTTCATTGTATTAAAGGAAGAGTTTGAGCACAATCAGATAGATCAGCAGAACATGTTGATAGAGCCAAAAGAAAGTTTTGAAGTCTTACAGTTACAAAACAATTTAATCCCTAAAGGCCTCATTCCTTTGGAAAAATTGTTTGATCAAAATGATGTGTTCAAAGCACCAAGATTACAAGCTAATGAGGAGGAAGTAGAAAACTGAAATTTAGGTGAGTCAGTGATGCCTAAAATAGTCAATATTTCAAAGTTCGTTTTAACCGATATGAAAATCAAATATATTGAGATGATGAAAAGATTAATTGATGTTTTTGCATGGAGCTATGCTGATTTGAAGCAATATGACTCTTCAATCATACAACATACCATCCCTATTAAGCAGAATGAGAAGACTTTTAAGCAGAAGCTAAGAAGGGTTAATCCTCTTCTAATGCCTCTGATTGAAAAAGAAGTGAAAAATATTTTTGATGCCAAAATTATTGTACCAATTAGATTCTCAAATTGGCTTGCTAACTTGGTACCAGTTAGGAAAAAGAATGGGGAGATCAGAATTTGTATAGACTTCGGGAATTTAAACAAAGCTTCATTGAAAGATAATTACCCTCTCCCAAAAATGGATTTCATTCTGCAAAACATTGTTGGTTCACAAAGGATGTCTATGCTTGATGGCTTCTCAGGGTACAATCAGATTCTTGTCCACCCAGATGATCAGGAGAAGACAACCTTCACTACACCATGGGGAACATTCATGTATGCAAAAATTCCCATTGGTCTCATGAATGTAGGAGCAAATTTCCAGAGAGAAATGGATATTGCATTTGCTGAAGAAAAGGAAAAATCAGTGGTGGTTTATCTTGATGATATCACAGTTTTTTCAAAGAAGGAAGAAGACTACTTAAAGCACCTTGAAAGGGTCCTACTGAAGTGTAGGAGGTTTGTTATTTCTCTAAACCCAACCAAAAGTATTTTTTCTTTGACTTCTGGAAAACTGCTTGGACATATTATTTCTGAAGAGGGAATTAGGATTGATCCTAATAGAGTTAGTGCAATTCAAAAGTTAGATTTACCAAGGAGTAAAAAGGAAATTCAATACTTTCTTGGGAAATTTAACTTTGTTAGAAGATTCATTCCTAACTTTGCTGAAGTGGTTAAGAACATAACAAAGATATTAAAGAAAGGAACAGATTTTAAATGGACAGCTGAAGCAAAGAAATCATTTGAACATATCAAGAAAGCACTTACTCAAGCACCAGTCCTTATCATCCCGGATTCTACCAAGGAGTTTTTGATCTTCACATTTGCTTCTGATGACACAATTGCTGGAGTTTTATTACAAAAAGGAAGTCAAGGTACTGAAAAACCCATTTCTTTCTTTAGTAAGACATTGGCTAATGCTGAATTGAAATATAATATCTTAGAGAAACAAGCTTATGCATTGGTGAAAGCCATTAAGGATTTCAGGATTTATGTTTTGCACTCTCACATTGTTGCATATGTGCCAAATACTGTTATAAAAGATATTCTTATAGAAGCTGATCCAGATGGAAAAAGGGGAAGGTGGATAGCAAAATTGTTGGAGTATGACATTGAGATCAAACCCACTAAATTGGTAAAGGGTCAAGGCCTAGCCAAATTGTTGACTCAGTCAAATCTGGACTGTATTGATATTAATTTAAGCACATAAATCTCAGAAATTTCTGAAAATGAAGAGGAGTTGGCTCAAATTAATGAGAAATTCTTGATCTCATATTGGTATAAGGATATAGCATTTGTTTTGCAGCATAATAGAGCTCCTGATAACCTTTCAAAATCCAAAGCTCGGTTTACCAAGTTAAAATCTCTCAGATATTTTGTGTATGACCAAAATTTGTTTTTGAAAGATGCAGGAGGAATATTATTAAAGTGTCTCATTGAAGAAGAAGCTGATAAAGTAATTGATGAGTTTCATAAGGGAGATTGCGGAGGTCATCACTATTGGAAAGCCACTGCAAACAAGGTTTTGGGAGCTGGCTATTTTTGGCCAACTATGTTTAGAGATATTTATAAAAGGATAGCCACATGCCATGAATGTCAAGTGTTTGAAGGGAAGAGAAAGCTCATGCCAATGCTCTTGGTTCCTATTTATGTTGAAGCACCTTTTCAGCAGTGGGGATTAGATTTTATAGGGGAAATCCATCCTCCCTCATCAGGACAGCGTCGCTGGATTCTCACAGCCACCGATTATTACCGATCTGTTGCATAAAGTAACATAGGCACATCCATGCACATGAGTCTGTAATACCTTAAATGGTTTGTCTTGGATCAATTCTAGATCATGCACACTTAGAGAAATCTTGAAGAATTGTTGGAACGTTCTTGGAGAACTCTAGTTTACATCAGTTTTGGAGAAATAAGGCAAAGGAAAAGGATTAAAGCACAAGGGGACAACGGGATGAGTAAGTACGACAATATTACCTCGAGGTATCGAGTTGAATGTATGATTTCCTTGCTAGTTTTGGCATGCATTGTACATGAATGTGGTTATTTGGATACAATCTGTGAGTGGCATGGATGATTTCCTAGATTGAAATTGGTTTTTCCTAGCCTTACCATTTTCTAGATTACCATGGTGTTGTGGTTTTCACCACTTCTTGTTTCTTATTGGTGCTTGGGTTCCTTATCAATGTGGATTGAGTTACTAGTTCGTGGATTTATTGGTTGGAACAAATTCTCTGGGACCTGGAACAAATTCAGTTGAGTTATTAGTCCTTGACCCTTTGTTGGAAAAACAATGTGGAGCCTTTAGTTGGTTGAGTTACTAGTTGTTCGAATGGGGTCCGTGGGGTCAGATTTTGTTTTTCCTTTTTGTATAATGTAATGTCTCCATGATTTTTGGAAGCGAAGCGAGAAGATAATAAA
The DNA here is from genome assembly GCA_000404065.3 of Pinus taeda. Lineage (NCBI taxonomy): Eukaryota > Viridiplantae > Streptophyta > Pinopsida > Pinales > Pinaceae > Pinus > Pinus taeda. The sequence continues at coordinate 65,561 of APFE031431504.1, forward strand.
ATTAAAAGGTGCTTTAGTCACTTAGGTTAGGTTTTAGGAAGGTTTTGAGACCCGCCCATGGTCCATGAACCATGGTATTGTAAAAGGAAAGGCTAAAAATAGAAGATTCATAGTGAATCTTGGTAAGAAACTTAATAAATAATATCATTGTATGGGCAAGTAAGATAAGATAGGAAAGTATGTTTCCTATACATAGACAAAAGGAAAGACTCTTGTAAGTGAGTGCACAGAGACATTGGAAAGTCCATAAATTGAGTGCACGGGCCCCAGTAGCTGAGTGTGTAGGCTAGAAGAGTTTGTACTTTGAAGATCAAATCTAATAAAGACAATTTTGATCCATACATTGTGTATCTCCTTCATTTTATTTATTTATGTACTTTCACTCCGTAACTAGAATGGTATGAATAAAGGTCTATTTGGTGCGTGAAAGTCGTGGATCAGTATAAATTATGCATGTTATGAATAATTAATAACCTTCACAAATATATAATTTTTGTTATAATATTTACTATTATTAATTTTTACGAAAGGGTTAGGGTTCGTGAAGACATAACTAAGCCCTAGAATCTATAGGAACCCTTCACACATACCTCTGGATGAAGAAACCTAGTTCTATCATTCCCCAATACTTCTTCGGATGAGATTGTAGCCTACGCTACATGGGTTGTTTGAGAAAGGGCCAATAATTTAAGGTTTTTTTGGTTAGCACAACTAACATTGAACCTAGGTCAGGCCCAATAAAGCCAACAAATTGTTCCATTTCTTGGACTGGGATCTTATTAAGGGATATGTAATAAGAGGTTCCCCACTAAGAAATAGATTGAAAAGTGGATCGATCAAAATCTGCATGCATTTGTAGCTGACGAGAACATAAATTTGTGCTTGTCGAAGGAAGAGTAGTTGAATATATACCTATTCACAGACGAGCACAAAATATTCTTCTGATATTTACCTTGTCAATTACACAAGTGACTATCCAAAATTTGACAGATAGTGATCTGATAATCACCCTATGAATGACCTCAGTTGAAGATTTATTGAACAAAAGGTATTAAAGACTCATCTGCTGGTGCATGTGTTCTATGTTATTTAAGAAACAGATTGATTAGATTGCCAATACATAGACATTTAAATGGAAATACAAGAGAGAAATACAGTAAGCAACAGAAAGACACAAATAGTTTTTAGTAAGGAGTTCACCTATTCTCCAGGGCTACGTCTTCGGTCTATCTTCAGTGGTCGCCTTGTTTTATTGTGTCTTTCAATAGAGAAATTACAATATATGGACTCAATATGAGTTTTCCTGATGTAGATTTTGCTTGGCAGGGTGGTCCTTGGATTCCCCAAGCCACTCGGAGTACACAGACTCTTGTTCTTCCTACCAGCTCTGTTACTCTTGGTCTACAGTGGAAAGAGCCAACTATGATGCTCAATCAAGACAGATTCCTCTATGGGAAGGCTTGAATCTTCAAGTTCTCTAGTGCTCGATGATGCTTGTGGTTATCTTGGCCCTCTGTCTCCTCTGCTTGGCTTTACTACTCTCTGTGTTCAGTCCTCCTCTCAGGGTTCATTGTTCATTGTCTCTCTCTATTCCTCTCTCTCTGAATTCGATTGTCTCTGGTCATGGCTTTAGCCATTCGATCCCTATGTCGGTTCAGCTCCTCTCCCACCTGTGTCAATTCTCCTTCTGCAGCTGCGCTTGGCATTCCCTATTCAGCGCGAGTATGAATGCTCTGGAAGTAGCCACCTGTCCTCATTAGAACAGCACAAGCCTACTCGACGATTTGTTTCTTTAGATATATCGTGGATACGTTCTTTCTCCACCGTGGTGGTAAGACAGATTCCAAATCCCTTTAAATCACGACTTAATTTCCTCTCGATTTCGCTTCTTTCTATTGGGTGCAATATCAGCTGTCCAATCTGGACTCCTCGAGATCTGATGTCATACGCATGTCTAGCGCGGTTGACTTGCTCGATCGATAACACGCAATCACGACAGTTTTTCTCTCACATCCGCTACCATGGGTCAATCATTGTGTGTTCTCTCTGCTTCCTCCAAAACCTCTTACCGTTCAAGGGTGGCCCGATCAAAACCATCAGTTTTCCAGGTCGTGGGTTCCACCTTCGTACATTGGCGCTTTTTCCCTTTTTCCGCCCGCGGTCCTTTGGGCTCCCCATGTGACGGGGTGCTTGAGCTTTCCCATTTCAGCCCTGTTTGCAATTGGACATCTAAAACCACCTCCTTTTCTCGATCCAGGGCTCCCAGGGGCTACTTTGGTATCCCACGCAGTCTCCATGGGCCTTGGTCAGCGCGGTTTGACCAAGGTCCTCATCGTTCCATGCCAGGTGCCATGGCCACTGGTTCAGGATGTTTTTTATGCTGTTTTGGATTATTTAACGATTTGTTTCATCCTGATACAATGAAGGTTCTTTGACAGTCGTCTATGGATTCGATTCAGATCATGACCACCCCACTGAAAAGATTTTGGACCACCAAAAATTGGTTTTCTTCAAGAATCGACTAAGTGAGGAAACTATTGTCTCACTTATCCAGTCTCAATCCTCTTCGCACTGCTCGGTTTCAAACATTTAAGACCAAACCTGAGGTACTCCACTTGTCCACTGCACATCATCCTTACCTTCCTATCCAGCACTGTGTCTTCCTGTAACTCGCTTAGATATTTAGGTAGCATGTCATCAACAGAGGATAACTGATTCTGCTCTTCAGGGTCCTCAATCATTGAAGGTTCAAACAACCTCAAGCAATCTACGTTCACGACTGAGTAGATGTGCATGTAAACTAGTAGATCAAGGCGAAAAGCATTCTCACCAATCTTCACAAGTATCCTAAAGGGTCCATACCTTATAGGTTTTAGCTTCTTACCTTCACCTTGCATTATGTCCTTGCTGATATACAGCCAGACTTGGTTTCCAACTTGAAAGCTATGCTCCATCTGATGCTTATCATGGTTAGCTTTGTACTTGGCCTAGCTCTTTTCTAGTTGTTCCTGTACTGCCTGGTGGATCTCTTGGATCTGTTCAATGAACCTAGTTTCCTTGTCCACATCACTGTGTCTATCGACCATGGTATCTTTACCAAATACAAAATCCAAAGGAGACCTTGGTATGAAACAAAAATAGGTCTCAAAAGGAGATCTCTGTGTAGAAGAGTGTTTGGCTCTGTTTTAAGCATGCTGCACATAGCACAAGTGCTCATCCCGAAGCTTAGGATGTTTGCTGCAATATCCTCTCAGTAACTGGATCACCATCCTGTTAACTACTTTTGTCTGGCCATCTATTTGTGGATGAAAAGCTATGCTTTTCTTTAATTTGGTGTCCATTAGTTCCCACAGACTGGGCCAAAACTTTCCCACAAATCGGGTGTCTCGATCAGATATAATAGAAGTGGGTAATCCAAAAGGAACCCATACATGTTCAAAGAATAATTTTGCAGTTTGTTCAACTATAATATGTTTACTACAGGGTATCAAAATACACATTTTGTTGAACCTATCCACAAAAAAATATAGATAATCATGACCTTTCCTAGATTTAGGTAATCCTCCAACAAAATCCATGGAAATGCTTTCCCAAGGGTGAGAAGGAACTGGCAATGGAGTGTACAAGCCTAGTTTTCTATTGTTGGGCTTGCTTTTTGCACACATAGCAAACTCCTTTACATATATGGAAACAGTCTCACTCATTTTTGGCCAATAGCAGAACCTTTGCAGTTGTGCAACTGTTATACTTACCCCAAAATGACTTGATATCAAAGAAGTGTGTGCTTCCCTAATTATCTTTGCTCTCTCAGTTTGTGGAATGCAGAGTTTCCCACAATGATATAAGAGTCGGTCCTTCACATGATAGTCCAATTCTTCTACTCTTTTGCCTTGATTCAAAGTTGCATATACATCTTTAAATTCCATATCCTAAGCATACTATTCTATGTAGCTTTCATGCAGCACAAAATTATGCTTAACTAGGGTAGATGCATTTATAATAGGTGTAGATAACATGTTTGCAACCTTGTTATGTATTCCCTTTTTATATCTGATGACTAAATGAAACTGTTGTAGAAACCCCATCCATCTGTAATGTCTTGATTGCTACAACTTAGTTTGAGATTGTAGGTATTGAAGTGGCTGATGATTAGTATGTAGTACTGTTTCTTTGCCCATTAAGTAATGTTTCCACTTTTTCACACTCTGAAATAATGCATACAATTCTTTATCATATGTAGGATAGTTAACTACTGCAAGATTAAAAGTCTCAAAATGGTAACATATGGGTTTACCATGCTGTGTCAACACTGCTCCCATGGCATAGTCACTGGCTTCAATTTGGATCTCAAATGGTCTTTGTAGATCTGGCAGTGCTAGTACAGGTGCTGTACTAATTTTTTTTTTCAAGGTGTCGAAGGCTTTCTGCTATTTTCCTCCCCACTGAAACACCTTGTTCAATCTTGTCAAAGCAAGTAAGGGAGATGTAATTGAGGAAAAGTTTGAAATGAACTTCCTACAATATTGTGTTGCTCCTAAGAAGCTCCTCACTTATGTAGTAGAGTTGGGTTTAGGCCAGTTTATGATGACTGCCACTTTAGAGGGATCTATTTTCAATTCACCTCCCCCTACTATATGACCCAAATAATTTAGAGAGGTTTTGCCAAATTCACATTTGGAGAGTTTAACATAAATTTTTTCTCTTTTCAAAACATCTAATGTCTGCTTAACATGCTTTAAATGTTCTTCCCATGTTTGAATAAAAATCAGAATGTCATCTAGATACACAATAACAAAATCATCAATAGAAGATCTGAGTACATCATTCATTAATCTCATGAAAGTAGCAGGGGCATTGGTCAAGCCAAAAGGCATAACCAACCATTCATAAAATCCCTGCTTTGTTTTGAAAGCACTCTTCCATGCATATTGCTCTGCAACTCTAACCTGATGGTATCCACTGTGCAAATCTAGCTTTGTGAAATAAACATCTTCCTTCAATTGATCTAAAAGATCATCTATGCGAGGAAGGGGATAATGATTCTTGATTGTTATCTTATTCAGTGCTTGGTAATCAATGCACATTCTCCAAGATCCATATTTCTTTCTCACCAAAACGATTGGTGACCCACATTGTGATGTGCTAGGCCTGATGAACCCTTTCTCGAGCAACTCCTGCACCTGCTTCTTGATTTCAGCATTCTCTAAAGAAGATAACCTGTACATCCCAATGTTAGGCAAATGAACATCTTACTGCAAAATAATACTATTCCCTTTTTGGGTGGCAGACATTTAGGTTCTCGAAACAAGACATCATACTCTAAAGCAATCTTTTCTATATCAGCTACCTAATCAGAATTACAACCCTCAAATATTTTGGTCTTATTAGGTGTCTTTTCCTTTACAACCATTAGTAAGAACTATTTGCATGAATCTATCATTATTTTCATCTATCTTGAGTTTATGAGAGTATAATTATTCTTGAGCTTGTGAGCTCTTACAAAGTATTTGATTCCATCTTTAACAAGTAGATACTTGTTCTTAGCTCCATAGAAAATAACCTTTCTATTATACAAGTAAGGACTTCATAAAACAATTCCACATATATCCAAAGGAATTACATCTAACTCAACCTCATCTACAAATGCTGACCCAAAAGAAAACTTGAGTTTACACTGTCTAGTCACTTGTAGTTGTGCTTTATCATTCAACCATCCTAATGGGTATGGTTTCTTATGAAGTGTAGTTGCTAATCCCAATTTATTTACAATTGCTTCAGAAATTATATTTACTTGTGAGCCACTATCAAACAAAGTATCAATCTTTTGATTTTTGGAAACAACTCGAATATCGAAAATATCATGTATTTTTCTCTCATGTTCTTCATCAATAATAGATTGAGCAGAATTACTAGTAGATGCTTCAGAATTATTACCTTTTATACTTCTGGCCGCAATGATTGTTTCATCTCCTGAGTCTAACCCCAAATCTCTCTGAATAGCTGCAACAGTCTTCTTATTTTTGCCCTTAGACTTCTTAGGTCTCAGCTTTGGATGCATAATCCAACAGTGCTCATCATCATGCCCCTCCTTTTTATAGTGAGTGCATGAAACCTTGCCCTTTTGTGTAGTGTTAGCCTTCCTTGCTTTCCACTTCTGCTTTCTTTTCTCCTTGCTCTTGGTTACAATGGGTTGGGATGGTCCCCCAACATTTGGATTTCCATTCTTTCCTCTAGCTTCTAGATGAGTAGATTGTACAAATACTTCATCTATACTAGTGGGATTAAACATGAGGATGGTATGCTTCGTGTAGCTGTGTAGATCACCAATGTACTTCAAAAGAGTCTCTGGTGAGTCTAATGAGATACCCAACATCAGTGCTCTCTTTCTGAAGTCTTGAGTATACCCTTGTAGACTTTTCCCTTTCAACTGTCGAAGAGTTTGCCAACTGATCATGGTTTGTTGCATGTAGACCAATGGATAGAACTTCTTTTTGATTGCAGCAACAAACTCACTCTAGACAGAGATGGTCTTACCATGCTTCCTCATATCAGCTTGCGTTCTACCTTCCCACCAAACCAAGGCAGTGCCTCCTAGGCGTAGGCTTGCTAGCTAAATCTTACTCTTGTCTGAGTCTATGTTCTGTACTCTGCAATACACATCAATTTGTCTAATCCAATTGTCCAAATTTTCAGCATTTAGCTCTCCATCATATATAGGAAAATCAAATTTGACATCTAGCTTAATCAAGGATGCTTTCTTATTATGCACGAGGCTATTAGGAGGTGTTGGAAAGATTTATTCTTTCCCTTTCCCTCTTGAGTGGTCATGGGAATGAGATTCATCTTATTCCTTATCTTGTTTAGAGCCTGGTGAATCTTCATCCTTATGCTTTCTAAAGTCCTTATACATTTCTTCTACCATAGAATTTATAGTTAAGAAACTTTCTATGAACTGAGGGTCTGGTCCTATAGAACCTTCTTTTGACATTATCTTTCGAGAATAGACTCTCCCAATTTTAGGATTAGTTTCTACCAACTCTTCTTCTCCTAATTTGAGCTTTGATCTAGTGAGCATTCATAGCTAAACCAACACAAGTTTGTCTAGCCTTATAGCCTAGAGCTCTGATACCACTTAATCTGATAATCACCCTATGAGTGACCTCAGTTGAAGATTTATTAAACAAAAGGTATTACAGACTCATGTGTTGGTGTGTGTGTTCTGTGTTATTTAAGAAACAGATCGATCAGATTGCCAATACACAGACATTTAAATGGAAAGATAGCAGAGAAATACAGTAAGCAACAAAAAGACACAAACAATTTTTAATAAGGAGTTCACGCTATTATCCAGGGCTACGTCTCTGGTCCAGCTTCAGTGGTGGCCTTGTTTTATTGTGTCTTTTAGCAGAGAAATTACAATACAGGGACTCAATATGAGTTCTCTTGAAGCAGATTTTGCTTGGCAGGGTGGTTCTTGGATTCCCCAAGCCACTCGGAGTACACAGAGTCTTGTTCTTCCTACTAGCTCTGTGACCCTTGGTCTACAGTGGAAAGATCCAACTGTGATGCTCTATCCAGATAGATTCCTCTATGGGTAGGCTTGAATCTTTAAGCTCTTTGGTGCTCGATGCTGCCTGTAGTCAATTCGGCCCCCTGTCTCCTCTTCTTGGCTTTACTACTCTCTGTGTTTAGTCCTCCTCTCAGGGTTCACTATTCACTGTCTCTCTCTATTCCTCTCTCTCTGAATTCAACTTTCTCTATTCACGGCTTTAGCCATTCGATCCTTGTGCCTGTTCGGTTCCTCTCCCGCCTGCGTCAATTCTCCTTCCACAGCTGCACTTGGCATTCCCTGTTCAGCATCATCATGAACGCTCGGGAAGTAGCCACGTGTCCTCATTGGAACAACACTAGCCTACTCATTGATTTGTTTCTTTGGTTATATTGTGGATACGTTCTTTCTCCACCATGGTAGTCATATGGATTCCAAATCCCTTTAAATCGTGGCTTAATTTCCCATCGATTCTACTTCTTTCTATGGGGCGCAATCTCAGTCATCCGATCTGGGCTCCTTGAGATCCGATGTCATATGCACGTCGAGCGCGGTTGACTTGCTCGACCAATAATGTGTGATCACGATGGTTTTTCTCTCACCTTCGCTACCACACATCGATTGCTGAGTGTGATCGCTCGGCTTCCTCCAAAACCTCTTACCATTCAAGGGTGTCCCGATCAAAACCGTCGATTTTTCAGGTCGTGGGTCCCACCTTCGTACGTTGGCGCTTTTTCCCTTTTTCCACCTGCAGTCCTCTGGTCTCCCTAGGTGACCAGGTGCCTGGGCTTTCCCAATTCACCCCTTGTTCACATAGCAATGTGATACTAGTGCTAGGAGCATCGAAAATCACCTCCTTTTCCTGATCCGGGGCTCCCAGGGGCTACTTTGGCATCCCACACAGTCTCCATGTGGCTCAGTCAACACACTTTGATTGAGGTCCTTGTCGTTCCACACCGGCTGCCATGGCCACTGGCTTAGGGTGTTTTTGATGCTGTTTTGGATTCTTTAAGGATTTGTTTCGTCCTGATACAGTCAAGGTTCTTTGACAGTTGTTTATGGATCCGATTCAGATCAGATAGTGAGGGTACATGGAATCTTGATGGCCCTATTGTCTTAATCCCATAACTGGTGAAGCACTTGGAGGCTTCAGAAAATAACATCGTATGGATCATCGACAAATGGATCGATTGTATACTAGGAGGATTCATCGTTGAGTTCACTATCGATACATCCACCAACTACAGTGAAGCAGAGAGAAGGTTCTTCAACGGACAAAGAGGTTAGCACCTGAAATCCTTGAAGATATGGATTAAGATGCTATTGTACGAGAAGTGCGTTATGATTTCAAATTTATGTTTGGGACTACATGAAGTTGGAGAGAATTAAGAAGAAACGAAGAATCAGGCTCTTAATATAGCCCATTGTTGGGATTTCCTGATAGCGATAAAAAAGGTAATATTTTGAGAACACTACGAAGTGCACTGCAGATAGTAAGTCATGGTATGACACAGATACCTCATCCATCCACTCCACCTCCACCTCCACTTGAACCATTTGATAAGGTGAACACAATGAATATGTCATTATTTAAGGGCTTTGAAACTCGACACCCTAAACAATTTTGGTTTGTCATAGATGTTGTATGGAAGGCACAATAGATCACTGATGAAAATATGAGGAAAGTGTAACCAGTCACAGCACTGCAAGTAAAAGCATTCAGTTGGTACATCAAGTTTTACATGGATAAACCTAAGGCGAATATGCTAAAAACACAACAGGTGTTGAATCGTGAGTTTAAGAAGCCCAAATATCGGGCCTAGCCTGTGACAAAGCTTAAAGAGATTCAGTAGAGGGTAAACAAGTCCATGTGGGACATTGATCAAATATCAAAGTGTATGATTAAACAAGCTAATATGACCATTATAGATACTCAACATATAGGATGGTACATTACTTCACTCCTACCTCATCTAAGATTACCATTGTCGCAACAGAAAATAGGAATGCAAGTAGAAACTATCGAGATTGCCATGAGATTATAAGCTTCACTAGTGTTGGATAAGAATATAGGAGTACAACAGATTTAGTTGCAACTGGCAATATTTCACGTGGATTTACAATCTCGAGGGACTTCCACCTAGCTGCATTGTGCTCTCCAACAAATCTATATGGACGCTTGAGGTAATCCACCTGTTTTACTTTGATAGTTAGTTAATGTTTATGGACATGCATGTAACTTTGTGATGGCTACAGAAATTCTTACAGTCTGCCAAAGGTCCCAGGAAGACCTTTAAGGGTATCTCCATTCTCCATATATTGTGCATTTTATCCTATAGCAGAATTGTTGACTCCACTGGGGACTATACATCTAGTTCCTGGTTTACACGAACAGTTCTCAGTTTCCTCCTCCTTCTAATACCTCCCTATACTGCTGCATTCCCTTTTTGACCCACCAAAACCATGTTGCATTCTACCTTCACATATTCGGCCTTGAATATGATCCAAAAGCCTCTGTTTTGAGTTGTTTTCCCACACTAACATAGGTTAGCAGACTAAACAATGCTTTATAAAACTTTGTGTCCACACAAATAGAGCGTTAGTGGACCCAGTAACTCTCTATGGACACTGTTGCAGAGCGTTAGTTCCTTAAAATCTTGATATACAATTGTTTCTGTAAACTCAAGGGGATAGGAAGCCTGCTCATGGACTGAAAGCGGGTCTACAACTACATTTTGTTAGCAAGATCGATGTCCTGAAAGATATTTTTTTTTTTTTAGGATTTTTTTTTTTCTTTCTTAAAACAATTTTTCTGAAAGAAAGATCCACCTTTTTTATTCATTCTTCTATTTAGTTGGTTAAAATCTTCTTTATTTTGGTTTCAAATAGTTGTTAGGAAAGCATTGGAAAGATTTATGTTGGTTATGCATGTGTTATAATGACTAGATGCATGGAACAAATATGAATATTTGAAAGACTCTCACCTGTAGAATACAACTTGTTTTCATCAAATTGAATATTTTTTAAAGCATCGTCTTGTGCATGATTTTCAAGTCAGAGTCCCATCACATTTCATACGTCAACTCCCCTACCGAAGACACTAAAAGAGTACACATAAAATTCACCTAAAATCAATCAGTAACTCTTTATTGAGAAAATAGACACTAGTTCAGGCTAGGATCTTGGGATAGTCAGTGTTAGTAACTTCCCAAGATCATAAACCAAAATGAGTGTCATTAAAAGAGAGAAAACTCCTTATGCACTCATACTACCGGGACCACTCCAGTCAAAGGAGAGCTAAATACGAGACAATATTGGACTGTAGGTGAAGGTAGCATGCCTTCTCTTGTAACTCCTTTGGGTATTTTGTGTATTGGGGAACCCTTCAGGCATTTCAGAGCTAAGTCGAGGACTCAGGTATCCTACCCACACAGCATAATGTCTATGACTATGTCCCCCCAATTAGTGTCTATGGTCTGAGGTATCCTTAGTGGCCAATATTTTAGGGACTTACATAAGGTGACGGGGTGGGTTACCTTGGTACCTAACATAGACGGACCTACTCTGTCTTCAATTTTTGGGAGGGTGCTTGTCCTCATGAGAGTACTTGGCCCCTCAATATGAGGTTTGGGTGAAGCTATAGAGTAATAGTAATTGTACATTTGGCCAGCCCTATCTGTTATTCATTATGATATTGGGTTTCATCTCCAATGATCGGTTCATATTAGACAGGGTGATGTCCCTCTATTTGCTGATTGATCAACTAAGTGTATTTTTATATTTTTTTAGGTAGCCTTGCGCTATCGTTTAGACTTTAACAAATATCACAATAAAATTTATTGATAAAAATTAACAGTCACCATGGCTACATCCAACCCTCATCGTCAATCTAGATGATTGTTAGGACTTCCTCCACTAATTGTGGAAGATCCTCTGAGCTCCAGTGAACCAGATTACCCATCTTTGGGGACTCAGTCTCCTAGATCTCACACGGAATCTGTTTGTACAATCAATGATTCAAGTTTTCTATAGGATTTCTCTACTGAAGGATTTCTTCCTCCCTTTAACTCTCCACTCATGAATCCGTTGGACCCACTCTTGGTTCTCGTAGCATGTGTACTCCCCGTCTCTTTAGTTGGAACATTTCCATCCATCCCATTGATGAGTAACGGGTCGTGAAAATTTGTGGACACTTTTGGTCCTCCCCCACTTCCCCAGTCGACAGTCACCACCACACTGTTGATGGTGAAACCTGCTATCCCATTTGTCCTAGGTACAACCACTCACATGACACCCTCCATGAGTGGAACCCAGCCGATGCCAAGTTACACTCCTTCAGTGTCAAACTGTATACCTTTGACAAGTGCTATATACAGTTCTCCTTATAACACTCAATATAACACTATTAGCACAATTCTTATCCACCAATAATATGGTTGATAGCAATTGTACAGTTCAAACCCCAGATTCAAGTATCTGGGGCATTCCCAATATGCACATATTGGTCGGTAATGTGAAATTTCCCCCTAAATTCTTAGGCATGCATGGTCAGTCATTGATTGACATGAGCATTCCTTATGTCAATCAAGGACATATGGTTAGTTCTGTGGTGGG